>BDUI01015436.1:4212-17130 GCA_002335545.1 Apodemus speciosus
CAAAAAAAAAAAAAAAAGAAAGAAAGAAAGAAAGAAAGAAAGAAAGAAAGAAAAGAAACTACTGTTTTTGCAAATTCTAGACTTTCTTTGTGAAACTGAACTTCTAAAAAAAAAAAAAAAAACGGGCAGAAAATAATGTATAAAGGCCACAGTACAGGGCAAATGGGACTTCAGCTGTGGAAACATACTGAGTCAACATAAGGAGACTCCACCCACAAGATGAGAGTGGGCGTCATAGAAGGACAAAGAGGATACCAGCCAAGGATATTTGAATTAATTTCCTCCAAAGCAGATACACAAATGTCCATTAATAATCTAAAATGATGTTCTATATCACAAATCTTCAGAGAAATCAAATCAAAACCACAATGAGCTATTGTCTCGCCCATTAGAGCAATGGGAGTGGAGATAAGATAAACGTTAGTGGGAATGTAGAAAACGGAAATCTTTGTACACTCTGGAGGGGTGGCAGGTTTGTGAAATGGCACCACTTCCATAGAAGCTCCTTTAAAATTAAAAATAGAACTACTGTGTGAACCAAGAATCCCAGTTCCCAGTATTTGGAAGTAGTGAAAGTAGTTTTAAGGAGAAATGTTTAGATTGTGTTCATAGTGGCATTTACAATATCCAGGGATGGACAAAAAAAAACCTATGTACCCATGGGCCAGTAGAAGAATGGGCAAATAATAACATTTCACTCAGTCTTAAAAGGAAGGAAAATCTATCATATGCCAAACATAGATGAAACTTGAGACTATGATTCATCCACTTTACATGAGATGTATAGATATATATAGATCAATGCAATCTTCTCAACAATTCACCTACAAAATCCAGTACTTGGGAAGACCTCCGTGAGTTTCAGGCCAGCCAGTCATAAACAAACAAACAAGTAAATAAATAAATAAATAAATCTCCTACAAAAAGAGATTCTGGCCAGCAAACTGTTCCCCAGGGTTAACTTATGACCAGGACATAGAAGATAGTTCAGAGTATTGGCTGTCAGATTCTTGGAAGAGTTATGAGAAGCCGTGATGACTTCCAGCAGAGGACTGTATAGAAAAGGTTGAGTGATTGCCTAGGAGCTTGCTTTGAACCTGCAGAGATAAAGGTGCATGTTATTGGCATAACCAGTGCATTCTACCATCAGTAAGAAAGGAGGTCTCGAGAGAACATGGGAATCAGTTGTAGAAATAAAATGAAAACATGAGTCTTGGTGTGTAAATTTCTACCACCTGCTACATTTTCCATGTTCTGAGATGTAAAAGTCCCTGCAAATTACACAGATAAGAATAGGTTTCTGGAAGTCATGTTTTGAGTTTTGGTGCTGAGTTTAACCCAATGCATGCCCGTAACAACAAGAGRAAAAAAAAGCACTTGAAAGTAATATATATGGAGATGATCAAGACCATCTTGTACATCTTTTACTTTTCCTGGAATTACAACATATGTACTCGAGCCAAAAGCAACTCCGTGACAGAGGGCTCTCAGAAGGATCGTGAGGCCCTCCCTTTTCCAACTACATAGCTGTGTGAGGCTGGATTTTAAAAATATACACTTCAACCAAAACAACATTTCACAACAGATTGAACGCAGGAATAGACGTGAGAATCCAGCTGTCTTCTAGTGAGACAGACATTAAGGAGCCTTGCAAAGATGTAAAACAATGCCACTCTCCACATTAATTTGCTTTTAAAATAAAATTTATATACGTGGATATATAACATATAATTATGTTACTATGTCAATAAGCCTGTCCCATTAATGTCCAATACATTAATAAGTCTACTWAAGCTTCTCTAATTTCCACCATGATTAATATTAGCACAAAACACAATSCGCAGGTTTGAAGGTCTCCTCAGAAATGTTCGAGAACATTGGGTTACCAAGGATGATGACTCATGCCCTTAATCCTAGCAACTTGGGAGGCTGAGGCAGAATAGTCCMTCCTCATGGACTGTGAACTTAAAACTAGCGTGGGATACACAGCCAAACAGTTTATAAATCGAAAAATAATACAAACTTAAAGGCATCCCRAAAGCAGAAGGAGCCCCTGCTCCTCAGAACCTAAATATGTTCTGTATGTAAAAGACACTGTTTGGCTTTGTAACACAGAAGAACCAGCAGAGACTAAGGGCACATAAATAGCACAAATACCATAGAAGTGGCTCTGAGCTTCCTCTTCACTCTCACCCTCACAGACATACCCCACTGGACAGAGTTCCCACTAGCAGAAAATGACACGGACTTCAGGGAGCATCAAAGACTGACAGGACTTGACCTCTCATTTGCTTCTGATCAGATTTTATTACTGTGTTTTGTCCAAGTTTGTTCTAATAACTGATCTAGCTTCAGATTTAAGAATCTCATCAAAAAGCTCATCACCTAAATGGACACATACATATATACATGTGTGAGCAAACACACATGCATAAGTATATTATATATATATATATATATACACACACACGCACATATACATATGTATATGTGTGTATACACACACACACACACACACACATACATATTGAGGCCTACTCCCCTGGCATTGCTGGAGCTGTTTGTTTCATGGTCACCAGCTATTTCATATCATTGCTATGTAATAGGCCTGCCAGTCATTGACACAGAAAAATAACTTAACTTGGAGCAGAATCATGCTAAAGAACATACCCTGTTATGTTCTGTATATTATGAGGCTTGTTAATCTTAAGAAACTGCACAACCATAAGCGTCACATAGGACCCATCATATTGAAGGTCAATATGAACCGTTATGTCTAAGATGGCTTGAGKGTGGGCTGACCACTGGGCAGCACTGCCAGCACCTGTGTATGAGTTCGTGGTGGTTTTTCACGTTTTAGCCTTTATAAGCTGGCCCTGAGAAATGTCCAGTGCCCAGCTTTTAGCTCTAGAGCCTAAGCTGTTGCCCTGGTCAATCAGCCTCTAGGTGTGTGTTCAATAAACTATTCCTGTCTGACTGAGATCAATGTTTGTGTGATTTKGGGGGAGACTCCTGGACCCCAACATATGTAAAAGTATGCACACGCATATATAAGATCTGGCTGGTTAGAATGAGTGCATTTCAATGAAGGGGGCAGTGTGTGCTAGGGGAAGACCTAAACAAAGGATATTTGTTAAGGCATTTACAAAGAACACAACACATACTACTCTACACATAGCCAGCATCCCCTTAGAGAAAGGACGAAGTTGTGGACAACACTTTCTAGGTCATAAATTCTAGATTCCCCTAGATCTTTAGTTTACAAAATAACCAGAGACATCCATGGTTACATGTGGCATATGTTCCTGTCCCTGACCTGGATGAATCTGAGTTTGCTTCATCCCTCAATTCCTTGCCAAGGTGTTTTAGTTTGTAATATGTAGATAATAATAYCTACCTCAATAATTCATCCTAAAGGATGCTATAAAGGGAGATAAGATTAGTGATGGCAATGCTCTTCGTTTGAAAGGTGCTATTTAAATTTTTAAGTGCTATTATTAGGGCTCTCTGCAGTGCAACAGATGGGACCTGGAAGATGCTTAGTGTTGTTGACATTTCCTTTGGATACTTCTTCTTCCCRTCTATCTCATTTATTATTTATTAAGAGTCTAGCTCTGCTGTGCATAATAATAAAAWATAGGGGGGAGTTCTGTATTTGAGCTGAATTTACCAAGATAACCTTATCCAGACAGTATAAAGTGTGTTGCTTCTGTCCTTTGGCAATGATCTGTACACTTGGATTGCTGGCCTGCTAGGACTTGATGCATATAAATAGATGGATTATAAGCTATTTTCTTTGTAATAGCATTGCTTTTTGTAGTTGAAAAAGAATATGAAGAAAAAGCAAAGACACACTATTGGTGGGAATGTAAATTAGTATAGTCTTTACAAAAAACACCGTGGCCCTTCCTCAAAATATYTAAACTAGAACTATCATGTGATCCAGAGTCCTACTTCTGGATCTACATTAAAGTAATACAATTACTTTGTTAGTATATGGATGAGACATCTGCACATGATTCTCAATAGCCAAGGTAAATCAACTTCATTGTCTAGGTAGGGAATGAATGGGCAAAGGAAATGTGAGGTATGTTCATCGCGCTCCAGCCTCAGGGAATGAAATCCTGCCATTCGTGATGATATGAGGAAACCTAGACAACATTAACAACGAGAAAATTAGGAGAGACACAGATAAACGAATACCCAGGGATCTCATTTATGAGATCCACAAAAGCAGATTCTACAGAAATAGAGAGTGGAATGGTAGCTACCAGAGGCTGAAGTAGTTGGAGGAGGGCAAGGCAGAAGTATTGATTAAAGATTATAAAAGTATAGTTGGGAGGAATAATATCAAGTATGATAACTATAGTTAATAATTCTATGTTATAATATATWCTTAAAATGCAAATATAAGGGGTACTAAGTATTCTTATTGTAATAATAACCATGTGAGGCGATACACTCATTAATTACCTAGAATTAACTACTATGTATACATATGCTTCAAGATATCTTATTGTATATGAGAAGTGTATAGTTTTAGAACTATCTTATTGAAAAATCTTTATTTAAGAATAAGTGTCCTCTATTGGCAACGAATGTCYGTGAAATGAAAATAGAGCAATACAACCTTAAAGCCCCACCTGTGATCCAGATGTTTACCTGGGATGGATAAATGGACACCATAAATGAGGGTGTCATCGTGGGTGTTATCGGTAGGTACCAGCAATTTACAGCAATGAGGGAGGGAGATCGGGAAGGTTCAGGAACGGGAGCACTGGCCAACAAAAAAGAGCGTGGCAGTATTACAGCAGAAATAAAAAATGGACTTCCWATAAAGGTCTGATCTGAGAACCTAACAGAAGCAGATCATGCCTCTCTCTCGTCCACTACCTCCACTACCAAGTTGCTTTCTATATACGGTCACCTCTGGCTAAAGCGATTTTACTTCGAGGCTGACCTAATCTTCCTTTTAATTTAATGTAAATTACTTCTGCAGCCAACTCACTGCTGTGATACAGTTCTGCACTGAAGTGTTTGATAGGGAAAACGCGGAGGATGGATCTCTACCTTACCCAACATAGATTCACACAGTCACGGAGAGGAAGATGTTGCTTCTGAAAGCGATGCCATAATCAGGCTTCTGCTGAGCAGAATATGARAGAAAAGAACAGGTTGTGCCTGTTTATTGCTGCTTGGTGTTGTTCCTAAATAAATGGATGCTAATTGAGAGGGAGTGTGGCTTCATATTTTATGACACCCCGGCTACACGCTAGGAAGTCTCAGGAGAGGTGATTTAAATTAAAGCTAATGTTGAACTCCACTTAATTAGCATTGCTGTGGATGATTTCATTTTTTTCCCTGTTAAGGGAAGAATGTGCTAGGTTACTGTTTTCCTGTTGCAAAGACTAAACTATACGATGGAGGTGAAGAAGTTATTTCAGAACTGAATGACTTGCTGGCAAAAGAGAACCAGACAGGATGGCGTGTTACTAATTAAGATGAGTGATGTACTAGCCAGATGGAAGGAATACAGATTAGAACAATGGAAAGAAATYCTCAGAATGACACCATTACTTTGGAAACTATTGTAAATCAGCCAGGGGTAGAGACTACAAGCAACATCCTAACAAATGACTCAGTCACCCTGAGCATCCTGTGGGAGGCATATTATGGAGAGTCCAAACTAAAACCTTGAATATTCATCTCTACCTAATGTAAACCTAAAAGTCTAGCAGGAGAGTGAATAGCCCTTACATTTGCCAAATCCTGCCAGTCAGTATGACAATTACTCTAACATTGGCCTCCCATCATCTTAAGCGCTGCCACTTGCCTTTATTTTTTTCTCACATTTATGTGTACGATGTGCATCTGATCAAGTTTCTTCCTTAAGTGCCAGGGAAGGAATTGTCATGTTGGCTACAACAAAGGAGCTGRGACAGTTTCTGATCTCCTCCATGAGACCATCTCTCGATTTGGAATGCCAGCCTCCCTCCAGTCAGACAACGGTCCTGAATTCACCTCCCAAGTTTCTCAAAATAATCTAAAGCCCTCAACATCCCTTGGTATTTTCATATTCTGTATTATCCCCAGTCCTCAGGAAAGATAGAATGGACTGACGGTTCCTTTAAAACCACCCTTCCTTGTCAAACTTAAAAGCGCATGGCTGATTTGTTGTGAGCTAGCCACCTGACCCTAACCTCTAACCACTGCACCAGGCACAGCTACACCAGAGGCGGCTTTTGCAGATTAATAGAGCAAAAAGTGAGCCAGAGAAGAAACACGAGTGTGTAATGATCCTACAAACTATTAGCTAAATGGCCTGTCCTGCTCAAAGTCTCAGGAGAAAAAAATTCTGAAGTTGGCCAGTGCTCAGCTGCCTACCTCTGCCAAAGTGGACGACTGCCATCTCAGAATCAAGATGATTATTCAGCTCTCTGACGCAAGTCAGACACACTCCCATCTCCTGCTCACAAGGCGCCAGCATAAAATGGATGCTGAGCTGGGAGAACAGGTGTGTTTGTGCGTGGAGAAAGCAGCCAGGGATATGAAAATGGCTTAGCAGCTGGCGGGAAGGAAGATTGAAGCTGTGCCAGGCAAAAGGTGCTTTTCCTCTAATTATGCAAAAGCTTTAATTTCATTGATCATATAGTTCTCTTCATTCTCCCTCTAAATGATATGAAATCTATATAGCAATCCTTTGGGGAAGTCAAAGTCATTGCCAGGGATGCTTAATAAGRGARTGAGGGTCAGRAAAAATTCTTTGGTGAATGACCTTGCTATTTTATGARGATTTGTGAACTGTAGTAAGATTAATTAGTGGGGAAAAGACATATAAAATGAGATGTAGTTATTAGAGCTGAAAAATATGTCAATAGAAAGAGTAACCTCTGAAAGCCAGACCAAGAGAAGCCAAAAAGCTCTTTACTATCCCTGYTGCTATTAAACTATTGACATTTATTCATTCTTCTCATTTGATAAAAATGTATCAACCAACAGTGCCTTGGCGGGCACTGAACCATACTTAATGAGACACGGGTTGGAAAATATTGTTCCTACTTTCTATAGTGGCTCACAGTGTAGGCATAAGAAAAATGTTCTGCCCTCACTCCTCTGAGGTGTGAAAGAGGCAGCGATTTAGATAGAACATGAGTCTAAGGTCAGTCTGTCTTTTCATTTAAGGTGGAAAGTTAATTTTTTTTAAGTTGAATCTTAGGTGAACTTGATGATTTGTAAAAACAACAAAAACAACTTGGTAAAGGATTTTCATTAAGGGCAAGAAGCTTGCTCACTCACATGTGACAGTGACCCATGGGTTTGTGGCTTCCCCTAGTGTTGCTCTGTAACATACAAGTGGCCCAATATATGTATGTTTGTAAGATACACCTAGCTTTTGTAAATAAGGTTTAAAAAGCAGGGAATTATAAACACACACACACACACACACACACACACACACACACACACACACACGCACATACCACGTACGTGCGAGCGCRTATGCACACACATGCACAAGCATGCACACATTCGCAGCAAAGAACAACTGCATGCAAATGTGTTGATGACACTGTTGTTCTTAGTCTCACTTCGTTCCCATTTAAGAAAGCAGCGTGTGCCAAGTCACCAAGTTAAGGATACCTTCTGACTCTACAGCTTGTGGTTATGAACCAACATTACACATCTCTCCACACTGTCAAAAAACTGTATCAGCCGTCCTCGGAGCTGGAAACAGCAGTCACAGAATGAGGTTCCGTATCTCTCTGTTTGACTTATAAAATGTCAATCATTGTGTGGTCTCAGATACATTGACTTGCTCACTGTTTGGTAACATTGCAATGACAATGTGTTTTAAATATATGCTGGAAGGACAATTTAAACACTTGACAGCAGTGAGAGTCAAGACAGACCATATTTTCTTTTCTGAATCTAGTATGCAAGAGAATCTGCACATACTGCCAGGGTTTCATTGTCATTTACATAGTCTTGGATGGGAAAGTGCTGGTTAGGCATTTCACTGGCTGATTTTTACCTTGAGAGCCTGACACAGGGAAGGGGGTTGGTGGAGAGAAAACAAAGATGACATTAGCATAAAAAAACAGTCTATGGGTACTGCCCTTTTGTTCTGCTCACTCTCTGCAATTAATTAATTAATTTTACCAAATCTTCTGGGAATATTTGACTTCTCTTGTCACTCTTATTGCTGAACTTTGAAGGCCACGTGCCATGAATTCGGGGTAGAAGACCTACATTTTACTGAGTAYTATATGATTACACTTCTACTGCACAGATTTCGATCTACTTTTTTTAATTTATTTTTTCTTTTATTTTATGTGTGCTGTGGTGTGAGGGTGTCAGATCCTTTGGAACCAGAGTTATAGAGAATGGTGAGCTGCCATGGGGGGGGGGGGGGGGGGCGGTGCTGGGAATTGAACCTGGGTCCTTCGGAAGAGCAGGAAGTGCTCTTAACCACTAAGTCATCTCTCCAGCCCCCAATCTACACTCTTTAATACAAATAACTGGCTCKAGAATTTAATTTTACTGATTAATAAGTTAGCCTGCCATGATTTAATGGATCTTACTGATTAATGACATCTTGGGTCAAAGAAGACAAATTTTATAACTGATGGTGTGAATGCTTCGAGAGTACCGTGGTTTATGTTGGTGTATGTGTTTGTTCGTTTGTTTCAACAGTTCTTTCCTGCCTTTGTGTCCCATGGAAGCCATATAAATATGTCCACATATATTTGTGTACATGCAGTGGGCTACATTTCARGAATGCCGTGCTGAACTTAAGGGGCTCTAATCTYTTCTACTGTACAGCAAGCATGCTTGTTTTTAGGCTCTTGAGATTCTAACTCTATCTTCAAAACCTATTTGCTGTATAAGCCATTTTGAAAATGCATCCAGCAACGCCAGATTATACCTCTGTTCCTATGGCATACRGAAATGTCAGAGACCCGTGGAAAATTGTCTCTCAGCAGTGTTAATCCTACTGTAACATTTACAAAGGCTTAAAAAAATGCATGACCTCAGTCCTTCAAGAATCCCACAAAAAGAGCTCAAATTAGCTAATGCAAGACTGCAAGCAAAGAACTTCACTTTTCAGTGCTCCTCTGTGTGATTATAAAACAGGAATGATATCTGCCCACTCACTGCTTATTTTGAGAAATAAAGGGAAAAGAACAGTTTGACAAATACTTTGGGTTTCGTGATGGACACTGAAATAGGAGAACACTATATACAAACATATTGAGTTCTAATCACACTTTTATTTTCCTATGCTTTGGGAGGAAGTAGGATAAGCCTATTTTTTTTCATTAGTGTTGAGCATTTAAGCCTTTAGATTCATCAAACTGTAAAAGTCAGTCAGATATCTATTAAATACTCTGTTATTATTGAAACCACCAAGTGATCCCTGAGATCATATGATCCTCCTTACAGCTTGTTCCCTGCCCCCCTCATTAGCATACACACATGGTGGCCACGGTGGGTGGCCTGGCTCCCCTCCCTTCCAGCTCAGAACTAGATGTTATCATCATATTTTTTACTGTCTTGAACATTCTTCCTGCTATCTGGTGAGTGTGTGAAGAATGCCAAAGTAGACTTTGAAGTTCTAGTTACAAGATGCATGTGACAATAGCAGCTACCTTTTCCTTCTCATCCGAATGCAGACCTCTAGCATTCCGAGGTTAGCCCGGCCAACAATTGAGATAGCCTGCACTTCCCTTGAAAGTGTTTGCCTACATGCAGTCTGTAACCCTCAATATGAGAATGCCTCTCCCACACCCCAGATCAACTAAATTAGAATATCAGAGGATGGAGCCAAGAAATAAGCAACCTAGCTGATTCTGAAAGTCTCTAGGGTTTGAGTACTGCTCATTAAAATAATCACTAATACAATTCCAATAATTATGCTAACCTTATACATTTTAGATTATAAGAGACAAGCATNTTTTTTTTCATTAGTGTTGAGCATTTAAGCCTTTAGATTCATCAAACTGTAAAAGTCAGTCAGATATCTATTAAATACTCTGTTATTATTGAAACCACCAAGTGATCCCTGAGATCATATGATCCTCCTTACAGCTTGTTCCCTGCCCCCCTCATTAGCATACACACATGGTGGCCACGGTGGGTGGCCTGGCTCCCCTCCCTTCCAGCTCAGAACTAGATGTTATCATCATATTTTTTACTGTCTTGAACATTCTTCCTGCTATCTGGTGAGTGTGTGAAGAATGCCAAAGTAGACTTTGAAGTTCTAGTTACAAGATGCATGTGACAATAGCAGCTACCTTTTCCTTCTCATCCGAATGCAGACCTCTAGCATTCCGAGGTTAGCCCGGCCAACAATTGAGATAGCCTGCACTTCCCTTGAAAGTGTTTGCCTACATGCAGTCTGTAACCCTCAATATGAGAATGCCTCTCCCACACCCCAGATCAACTAAATTAGAATATCAGAGGATGGAGCCAAGAAATAAGCAACCTAGCTGATTCTGAAAGTCTCTAGGGTTTGAGTACTGCTCATTAAAATAATCACTAATACAATTCCAATAATTATGCTAACCTTATACATTTTAGATTATAAGAGACAAGCATRGGCTACTCGTTAAAAGGAAAATGAGACATAAAGAAACTGGGTTTTAAATGAAACAAAAAAACAGGCCAAGTGTATCTTGATGATGCACTTTTCTTAAAAGGACAATRAGCTAAAAATAATTCAACAATGTGGACACAGTTTAAGTATCCATTCACTGACTATTTTACAGTTATTATAAATAATCATTATGGAACATAACAAAAATATGCATGGCTGATACTAAATAGTTCATGTATTTGGAAAAACTTGCTAGAGAAAAGGTCAGAGTTATAAGATTATAAGTGAATTCTCCTTCTATTTTTATTTTCAAAAACACGTTTCCTTGTATAATTTAAGCTGATGCAATAAAAGGAACCAAACTTAGGAGTTCTTGCCACAGCCTCAGCGCAACACATCTTAAACCTATGAAACAATAGATGATGGTGGCTGGTTCTGAGCATATATTTCATATTAATATTTCTTACCCAGTCACTTATGACCAAGACCTAAAGACACTTGTCAGTCTAGGAACCACATGCTCTTGACTCTTCTCTCCACGAATGGCCTCTGCCAGTCACTTACTGTTTCTCATGTGAACTCTCGGAATTCAYCTTCCAGAAAGTGTGTACTTTCTTCCTCTGAAAACCCACAGACCTGGTGGCCCAACCTTAGGATTCACAGTGAATTTTGTTCTGCTATGCAAAGGTCTGGGGCCTGTCAAAATTGGGTGTATATTTTTGATTGTTGCTGTTCTTGTTGGAGTTTCTAGTTAGGAAAAGAGATGATTTTCCCCCTCCTCTACTTATTAGCTGAAAACCTACAAAATGGACAAATCTCAACATGAGATGCCCTTCCATCCTTTGTTTAATAGGAAGCAGTGTACGTCGTGTCAGGAATACCGTAAAGTGCTGCGCRAGATGTACAGAACCCAAAGCTGAGGCAAATGTTGAGTGGCAGCTAGTAAGCAGCCAGAGCTGCGCTCGCCAGATCTGTCCCTTTGTTGATGTAACACCTGGAAAGGAGTACACAGTCCCTTATTGGGAAGAAAAAATTCTGCAATATGTTTGTCTGTCATTAAAGCTCTTTGATTGATTTTTCACCCCATCAAAAATGCCTGCCCAAGCATTCAGTATAACCGGGGATCTGAAAATACAAAATTGTTCCGTTTTTAGTGCTTTGCTTTTCCGTGTGTGTGTGTGTGTGTGTGTGTGTGTGTACTTCCAAACAAAGGAGCTAGCTAAGACCCTGCCAAGATTGCCCCTGAGTCTCTGATTTCTTTGGTGCCCAGCCTGCTGAAGAGAACAGGGCTTGAATTTCCCTGCTTAAAACTAACTCTTAGCATTTGCCCTGCAGAAGTCCAGGGAAATCCAGTAATAATGATGTCAGTGTCTCTGGAAACAGAACAGTTTCTTCAGTGCATAGAGTAAAATGTGATCGTAGGCACTATGTAGACACAGWAGGTCCTATTAATAAGCTTTGCCCCTCAGAGTTAACTTATAATGCGTAGAACCCACGTGTGTCTGATGAACCTTTGATATTATCACTGTCGGTATTGTTTCTCTCAGGTAAAGTCTGAAAAAGAGGAAGCCAATCAAGGATTGAGTTAGAAGGGGGAGATCCCAAAGTGATATATGAGTTGATTTCATCTTATTAACAGTTATATTTTCCATTTAAGTAGCTTTTACTGAAACTAATGACTGTTCGCACCACACTCGGTAACAAAAGCGTGACTCATGACTGTCACATGCCCATTAAACTTTTCCACACCATCAGACATTCTCTTTGTCACTTACCGGCCTTCAACTCATCTGTCCTTTAATCAGTGATGTTTTCTAAGATTGTTTGTTTTAGCACTTTTTGTAGTTCCGACTAACCAATCCTACAGCTTTCATTTTAGATATTTGATACTCAAATATCCATTTTATAGAATTTCTGCCCAACTTCCCTTTAAGATCTGCTTTAATGATTCCATTAGTCTTAAGTGCATCCAATCACAAAAATAAGAATCCCCAGAATAAACTTTTAGAAATGATCTGTGCTACTCAGTCCCTTCAAAGATTCAAAAGTACAGTCTCAAGAACCTGTGGTGCTGACTATGAGAGTTAAGCCTGAACTAATCTGACTCAGAGTGTGAGAGCCATAGGGACAGAACGATTCTGCTTCTCATCCATCACAAGATCATGGCCAACAGCACTGCAACAGTCGGCAGATTAACAAGGGAAAATTATGCAAATTCATTTAATAAGTTTCGTGTGATGTGAGCCTCAAAAAGGAAGAGCAGGGAAAAAAAACCATTTCTTCTTTGCGCAGTTATGCAGAAACAAGATCCGAGAACAAAA
>BDUI01015437.1:19835-32063 GCA_002335545.1 Apodemus speciosus
ACTGTAGTAGGTCTTTCACTATGCAGTATTTTTAATGTTTGCCAGCTTCTTTTATTTACTCTGCTCTTTAATTCTGGGAAACCTTCAGGGTTTTAATCTTTAATCTTTTAACACCTCATAGATTTCTTCTCTTAAAAATGCTAATCTATAACTTGTCAAACAAATTCTAAACCCTGGCATTGATCTGTGACTTTTTAATTTCATAAATAGCTAGTACACTCAATATTTTACAGTTTTTCAATATGCCCTGTTAATTTGTATCATGATCATTTGTACCAGCATTAAATTGTCTTTCCTTGGGCAAATTTTATTTCAAAGACTAGGGTCATCTCTAGGACAGTGAAAGCTTTTTCTTTCTTTTGCTGCTTTCTAAATCCCCTGGGAATGTGATTTAAATATAATGAACATTTCCTAATGGTGTTGAGAATAATCAGGTTGTGTGATCTGAGCTTAACTGTATCATTTCTGAATGTCATGTACATATTATTGGCAATGCAAAGAAGAAAAAACACAGTTTTTTTTTTCTGAAACTCACAGTTTATAAATGGAGACTTATATGCAAGTATTTCCAATAAATTTGTTAAGGGACATAACAGAAATACGAGATATAGAGATAATTCACAAAAAGTAGTGAGTGCCTATTAGGAAGGTGCGGCAAGATTGTTATGATATTTCATTAGGTGGGGAAATAGAGATATTTACTCAATAGACTATGGAATATTAAAAAAGACCAGAAAAAGGCTCCTCTATCACTGAGTAATTGAGAAGTACCATTAATGCATATTTCTATCATGAAGATATACTGAAAACTAATTACAATGATTTTCCTTGCAGAGATCACTGAAAATACATCATGGTATTTGAGAGCTTATTTCTTTTTCTGTGCAAAGACTGTTCAGCTGAGACTTACCGAGGGAAAAAAAAATAACAGATGAAGATTTACAAAGTCCAATGGAACTGATTTTACTATTTTTCCTCCAGGGAGTTCATCTTTGAGTATATTAAAAATATCAGTAATTGGTTTGTTCCTGATGTTAGATTTTTCAAGCACGACAGTGTAATGTAAGCCTTCTGGCAAATGTAGCACCACTTAGCTTCAGGAAGACTAGCTGAAAACAAACTCTGTACTCTTTCTCTTTGATGTTTTTACTTAAATGGAAATGTGGGGATTATTGAAATCTTGCATTCTTTGGTTGTTTCTTTTGGCAAGCATAAAAAAGTTTATAGATATGATAATAATTTTGGTAAATCTCAAATAAATGCATAAGGGGAAATTATAACTACAAAATCAAGGCTGGCTTGGATGCTTAATGAGCAAAGAGAATGTTATTTTATTAATTTTTGCCTGAAAAAGACTTTAAAGATTTTTCTAGTGTTGCTCAGCTTAAAAATGACAGTTCTGCCTTTAGAAATTTAATTGCTGTTTGGGGATAATTACTTGAGCAAATAAAATTTGTGTGCCAGAGTATAAGTCTCTGCTGCCATCTGTTGGTTTCAGAAAAATGTGAAACTCTCTTCTAATGGTAATGGGAACAAAGAAAGAAGAGAATTAAATTGTATTATAGGTGTTATTTAATTCAAACCTTGCTTTTAGTTTTCAATAACTAGTACATTTAAACTACTTTAATAAACCTAGCCACATTGCAGCAGAAGTCCAACTGCATTTGTATAGAGAGCTGATGCATTTTCAATACATTGATGACACTGGTATCCATCTTAAACAAAAAAAGAAAGAAAAAAAACTCAAGCAAGGATAAGATAGACCATGCTAGGACAATTTTCTTCATTAAATTCCATCAATCAATAACATTTAAATATTCCCAGAACATATGTACAAATATAAATAACACCATATTTTAAACAATGCCAATGATAACAGTTGAGGTATTTACTATGCAAGGAAATACAAAGGAATTAAATGAGGTAAAAACAATATTTCTTTCTCGACAACTTGTTCTTTGTGCTTATTTTACTCTATTTATGTGTATTGTATGCTTAGACTTTTGTCACAGATGAAATGAGAAAATATTTGTTCAGTATAAAGTATGCTGAATATATACCAAAGAGGACAAAAGGATGTGGGAAAAACATAGTAGGATAAGACACTTCTGATTTTCTTTGCCCTCTTTGATGTATTTGGAATTTTAGAGACAAAGTTCCTTTTCCCCATTTTTTGTCATTATTTCTTCTTCAGGCTGCCTCCTTTTAAATGTTTTGAATTATAATTGAAGTCATGCCTTTGACTTTCTAATCATAAGGATTTCTGAGAAATTCTTTCCAACAAGCAACATAAAGGGAAAGTCATTCTCATAACACCTCTCTTGGAAATAAATATAGAAATCCTATACCAATTTAAAATAAATCTTAGCTACCTGCAATAAATGTATAATTGTAACCAGAAGAAAGGCATTATTGTCTACATCATTATCTATGCTTTTCAGTCTTTGAACAAAACCAAACTGTATGCAGACAAAATGGCTTTCAGACTAGAGAAACTGTTCCCCTCCTACAGTACATGTTATTTAGATCCTTCACAAAATAACTTAGAATATATTATAGAAATTCAGAGCAGTAAAATCTTCTGGTTTTTATATCATGCTTATAGTAAAAAAAAATGTGATAAAATATTCCCATGTAGATAAACCAATAGCTATGCCATTTTTACCCCAGAATTGAGCTATTGTGTTTATTTCTACAGATAAATTAAGCTTGAAAAAGGAAATAAAAATTGATGTACCATACATTTAAATAAATAATTTTCTATAATATGAGACATATTAAATAATTTTGTTAACCCAAAATAAGTCCTGGATTGATTTGTATAGTCCACTTATTACATTTCTATTCACCTTATTTTTTAAGGACATGCAAAATGGTACACACAAATTAAAGTTAATAACTGAAGGATCTAGATTGGCAATAATTTTGTAGTAGAAGCATTTGGTAGCCAAAGAAGTCTTTGAATAAAAAGACATTACATTGTTGTGTTTTTAAAGTCATAAGTTTTATGAAAATGTTTGTATAAGTTTATGGAAGTAGAAAAAAAATTCAATTGCATTTGCCCTAAAATGTTTTTGTTTAAATTAGTGCCTAATAATTCAACAATACAAAATTGCTGATACAAAGTATGCTATTATTTTAGTGATTTAATATGCTTTGAAAATTGAATAGCTTAATCTTAATTAGGGTTATCAATATTATACCACTTACTATGTCCACATTCTAGGAAAAGAGAACATAGAACCTCAAAGTCACCTTTACAGAAATTTATAACTATATAGACAGTCAGAATAAGAGGGAACATTTTTACTTTGAAGTGAGTGAAATACCTTTTATAAGAAATAACTTCCATGTACCATTTTTGTTAAAGTAATAATTTTTAAGATCCATAAATTAAATACATATATATCTATATCTTTCTCAATAAATAAATGTTTTATTAAAATTTCAAGAAACTACATCTTTAGCAAAACAGAAATAGCTTTGATTTTATTATCATGTTTAATATTTAGACATAAAATATTACTGTATTATTTAAAAAAATACAGAGAAAGGATTTTTTTTAAGCTGTTAATCTACCAAATAAGAATTCTTAAGGAGCCTGCCTTGCCTGCAGTATTGTAGAGTTGTCCTGGACATTAGAATTCATCCAATAATTAAAATGCTGGAAAGGAAATCCCCAATCTCGAAATCCTGTCTCATGGTGAGAAGAAAGACAAATCTCTCAGTTTTAGCACCTGCGGCTTACAAATAAATCTAAATATACAATATCATGACTTGGAGTTTTTCTTTTCTGTAAGTTCTTGTACTGTTATGGGCAAACTGGAGACAACTAAATATGGATATACTCTTAGTTCTGGCCAAAATTTTGAATAAATTAATTTTTGTAACTTTCTACATATTTTATTTCTTTTCTGATATGGAAGGAATGATTTTTTTTTGTTAACTAACTCAGCAAACATACCAAAGATGTTGGGGGTCTCACTGAGCAAAGAAAACACAGACATTTTCTTGAATAAATTTGGTCAAAAATGAGCTGATTTTAAATTATTTACTTCTCTCCCCCTATCTTCCATCTATCTACAGTTTCTGATTACTGGCTCATCTGTGTCTGTGTATTTCTATTATTATTACTTCCCCTAGCACAGGGTATTGTCCTATGGCTATTAAAAACACAAAAAGCATTATATGGAATAGGATAGAATGAAGGATACATAAGAAAAAAATTTAGAATTTTTTTTTGCAACACACTCCGTAGACCAGGCTGGCCTCGAACCCAGAAATCCACCTGCCTCTACCTCCCAAGTGCTGGGCACCACTTCCATCCAGCATTAGTAGTCTTTTACAAGAGGAAAAGTTAATTTACTGATGTAACTGACCCTGAAACACTCAGAAAAGCAAATATTACTGCAAACATATATTAGCAAAATATATCCATTTAATTTCCTATATTTCTGGTGGATATTTTCTATATAAAGTGGTTTTGCAGTTTTCAGCAAATGATTATCTCACAAACATATATACATACATACATTACTCTAGGATGGGAGCATGGAAGAGTACATAACTTAATACTAAAATTATGCATAAGCATAGGCTGTATAATACATTTTGCTGTGAGGTATTTCAAAAGTGCARTATTTTTGGTGATCAAAATATTTTTTCATAAAATTGTATCACCACAAGTATTTGGTGTCAAAACCAGATCCTTAATATGGTTGATTCATTAATAGTTCTATTCCTAACAATAATTTTCTAATTTACTAATAATTTTATAAGTGTGTTCATTGTATGCATGTATGCAAGCACCTACACTCAAACGCACATGTACACACACACCACAGACACAGATGATGATGGAAATCGATATGAGCATATCTATTCTTCAAGAAAAAGAATATAAAAAGAAAACATGTTAGAGAAGTTACAATACCAAATTTTGTTGAAATTTATACTCATATCCCAAGGTTCAAGAAATAAACTAGCACACAAGATAAGGAAATTGGTAAAAGCCAAATTTTCCTTGAATATTGTTATCAAATGTATTCTGGACAAAGAAGCGTTCTTACACGTATAGAATTCAGAGTATCTGTAGTTGACAGCACAAAACATTGTATGTCAACATAGTCAGTATTCCAGCACTGACAGAGAAAAGATTTTTGAAGCCCTACCCCCTATATGAGAATTTATTGGAACCTGATGACCTCTGGGTAACAAAAAGTCAGTTTTCTTGAGAGGTGAAGCCCATGGTAGAATATCCATTCTCTAGTGAATTGCATTCTATATCTATAAGCATAGTTGTAATGCTAATTGGACTCTGGATTATGCAAGAAGGAAGTGGGACTAGAGAAGGAGGAGGAAAAAACAAAACAAGGACAAGAACAGAAAGAACAAGAACAAAATCAAGAAGGAGAAGAAGGAGGAGGAGGAGAAGAAGAAGAACAACAACAACAAAACCAAAGGACATGAAGAGGAGGAGGAATGGGGTAGGAAAAGGACAAAGATGAGAAAAAGGAGGACAAAAGAAGACAGAAAAGTTGAGAAGGGGCTGTGAAGTATGATTATAAAGGGAATTAGAAGGCAGAAAGAGAGTGGTGAATATGGCCAAAACATCCTGTTTTTACATATAAAATTACAACAAATGTAAAATATAAAATATATGTATTTTAACATATATTAAGAGATTAACAATGTTAAATACACAAAAGAGTACTAAAATCTTAAAAATGAAAAGGTATATCAGTAAATACCATAATTACTCAATGAATAATTTTCTGAAAGAAACTTCCACGTATCTGTAATTTTCTATGACTTGAACACATTGATTTCTGAAAATGCGAATTTATTTGTGACTTGATGAACATCACTTCTGATTTCTGCCTCAAAAATATATGGATAATTGTCTAACAGGTGACAGGTTAGAAAGGGAGAGAAGACCCAGGTTAAATTATATGTATATTTTTGTCACGTATAAAAAGGTATATGTATATATTGTATTTTATGTAGTAGTTCACTACATGGATATGTGTGTATATGTTTATGTGTATGTGTGTAACTTATCTGATATTTAAAATTATGTGTGAAGCAATGGTTAAATGTTCATGTCTAAGATTTAATTAGCAAATAAAAAATTTTGAATCTTTATATTTGATATAATTACCTRTATTTATTCAGAAATAATTATTTCAAACTAATATACACATCAGTTTGCTTTCTATTTTTGTGATAAACATTATGATCAAAATAAGTTGGAAAGCAAAGGATTCATTTAAGTTACAGGTTACATTTATCAAAAAAGGGAAGCCAGTGCAGAAATATAGAGGTAGGAATTGGAGAAGAGAATATGAAGGAATGTTGCTGACCCCTTCATCTCCATGGCTTGCTTACCTTATATTCTTATACAACCTAATACTACCTGTTTTGTGGTTTAACCATCCAAAGTGGGGCTCATCAATCATTAATGAAATTATCCAAGAGACTGTGACCTACAATCTAAACTGATAAAGGCATTATCTAAATTGAGTTTCTTTCTTTTTTTTTTAGTTTGAAATATTCAAATTTTTATCTTCTCAGATGAGTTACTTATTGAACCCACATATTCTCATACATTTAAAAAAGGGGAAATCTCTACCTCCTTCTCTATGCTCATCAATATTGACTGAAAGAACTGAGTAAGTCCTGTTATGTCTAGATGACATTTATTTACCACTTCTGACTCTTACATTCTTTCCAATTCTTCCATTACAGTTACTGAGACTTAGGAGGAAATGATGTGATAGAGAAAACATACTTAGGTCTGGCTGAGAATTTGACTATTGTTTTCTCTCTTCACTTTTCTGGTATAGGTCTCTGTGTTAACCATTTATGGTTAAAAGGTCCTCTGATAAATGTTGATTGATATATTAATCTATGATAGACATGAAAATAAGTTACTGGGAATCAGTTTGATAGTTTGCATTAAACATGATAATAATAGTATGTTTTCCACTAAGACATATGACCTGTCTAGCTCCTTGTCCTTAATTCTAGTAATAGTGTCAATTATAGGTTTTCTCTTGTAGAGTTATACCTAAATCCATTCAAAAAGGGGTTGGTTACTTCCATGATCTTGGTGTTGCTATTGCATCACTGGCCATATTTTTCTAAGCCAATCATTATTGTAATTCACAGAGTCCATGCTGGATAAGACTGATAATTACTTTTATCCTCTGGTAGTGTGCATTGCACTTACCGGCACCATGAAAACTAGAGTAGAGATGAAGCTTTCAGGTCAATAACAACGTGATTCTGCAGTGTTCTAGGATGCAAATTT
Organism: Apodemus speciosus; assembly: GCA_002335545.1. Lineage (NCBI taxonomy): Eukaryota > Metazoa > Chordata > Mammalia > Rodentia > Muridae > Apodemus > Apodemus speciosus. The sequence goes on from BDUI01015437.1 coordinate 27,148, forward strand.
TTACATCCCCATCAAAAGAGTCTTACTATCAAGTCATCTGATATAACCAAAAATAGTGGCAAGTGGTCTCTAATGATTGAGATATTTAGGCCTTCAAATTTAGCAACTCCAAAAGAAGTAATAATTTCCTGGCACTAGGATTAATATTTGTTAGGCTATGGTATCTAGTAGAGGCATTAATTCCATATGATAGAATAATGCCATTTTATGTCTTATGCATATATGTATATATACTTTAGAATGTTTCTACAGTACGTTTCCATATAACTTCATTATCTCTGTTAGATACAACCTTATAAGAGGAAAAAAATTACTCTAGCTATGTACTACATGACATCTTTTTGTGAGTTAAAGGTGAGGGACACAAAAATATTTGCACTGAAACATGAAGGCCTAGTGCAGGAAAGGAGCCACCCTGGTTCTGACAGTCTCAGGACAATATTTCACAGGGTTGGACAAACCTCAAACCCACTATTTCTCTAGGCCTGGTCCCTTATTTCTTGGCCCCACACCATACTTTTTTTTTTCTTATTGACTGATCAACAGACACAAAGGTAGATCATGTCCCTTGGTTCCTGAAAATAGTGTTGCAGCAGACATGGAAATTCAGAAATCTCTTTCATATATTGAATGCGTATCTGCTTAACAATTTTAATTGAAATACATTCAAGTTGTTCTCAGGGTATTTTTATTAAAATCAAAATTTTAAAAATCATGCAAATATGCATAAGATATAATAATGAACACATGTAGCTATTTCAGTGAAACAGATTAATAGAAGGACATGCTGGGTCAAAATGTAGACATACAATTTTTCAAAAAAATGCACTGAACTTCAAATGATATCTAATATATTAAGAGAAAAATTAAATCTTTGATTATAAATACACAAGTATCATTATTACCTTGTTTTCCTGAGATCTAGATCCTTGTCTGTAATGATCAGAGAGGTCAACAAAGTTCATTATCCTATGTGCATGAAAACAATAAATGACATTTTGAAAATGCTTGTTTAATCCCTATTTTATATATAATATATACATATTTTAAAGAAAATGTGCAAGTTTTAATTATTTGCTATGTATATATTATCCTTCATTATCCATATTTTTGAGATTTTATTTTTTCATTTATTTGTACACTCCATATTTTATAATCCACCCCTGACCACCCTCCAACTCTTCCACATACCATACCTCCTTCCCACCCCACTGCCTCCATGTGCATGTCCCCATCCACCAACCCACTTGACTGATAAACTTTCTGGGACCTGCAGTCTCTTGAGGGTTAAGTACATCATCTCTTAATGAACACAGACCCAGAAGTCCTCTACTGTATGAGTGTTGGGAGCCTCATATCAGCTGGTGTATGCTGCCTGTTTGGTGGTCCAGTGTTTGAGAGATCCCTGGGGTCCAAATTAATTGAGACTGCTGGTCGTCCTACAGGGTCACTCTTTTCCTCAACTTCTTTCAACATTCTCTAATTCATCAACAGTGATCACCTGCTTCTCTCCATTGGTTGGGTGCAAATATCTGCATCTGACTCTGTCAGCTGCTTGTTGGATCTTCCTGAGTGCGGTCATGCTAGGTCCATTTTTGTGAGCACTCCATACTAGTGTCAGGCCTTGGGACCTCCCATTGAGCTGGATCCTAATTTACGTCTGTCTCTGGACCTTCTTTTCCTCAGGCTTCTCTCCATTTCCATCCCTGTAATTCTTTAAGACAGGACCAAATATGGGTCAGAGTTATGACTGTGGGATGGCAACCCCATCGCTTACTTGATGCCCTGTCTTCCTGCTGGGAGTAGGCTCTATAAATTCCCTCTCCCTACTATTGGACATTTTATCTAAGGACCCTCTCTTTGAGTTCTGAAAGTCTCTTACCATCTAGGTCTCTGGTGTATTATGGAGGGTCCCCTCAACCTCTACTCTCCTAAGGTTGCCTGTTTCCATTCTTTCTGCAGGCACTCAGAGCTTCAGTCCTTTCCCCTCATCCAATAACAGATCAGGTTCCCCTCTCCTCCTGATGCTCCCTGTCCCAATCCACTTTCCTACCCAGGCCCTTCCCTCCATCCCCACTTGTGATTGTTTTCTTCTACCTCCCAACTGTGACTGAGGCATCCTCACTTGGGCACATCAGCTTGTTGAACGTTTTGAGTTCTGTGGACTGTCTTGGGTATTCTGTACTCTTTTTCTTTTGGCTAAAATCCACGTATTAGCAAGTGCATACCAGGCATGTCTTTAGGGATCTGAGTTAGGTCACCCAGGAGGATATTTTCTATATCCATCCATTTTCCTGCAAATCCCAGGATGTCCTCATTCTTAATAACTGAGTAGTATTCCCTTTTGAAAATGAACAACATATTCTGTATCCATTCTTTTGTTGTGGGACATCTAAGTTGTTTCCAGCTTCTGGATATCACAAATAAGGCTGCTATGAACATAGTAAAACATGTACCCCTGTGGCATGGTGGGGCATATTTTGGGTATATTCCCAAGAGTGTTATAGCTGGGACTTCAGGTAGATCTATTTCCAATTTTCTGAGGAACCTCCAGATTGATTTCTTGGGTGATTTTACCAGTTTGCATTACCACCAGCAATGGAGGAGTGTTCCTCTTTCCCTACATCCTCTCCAACTTGTGCTATCACCTGTGGTTTTTATCTTAGCCATTCTGATTGGTGTAAGGTAAAATTTCAGGTGCAATTTGATTTGCATTTCTTTGATCAGTAAGGACTTAGAACATTGCTTTTGGTGCTTCACAGCAATTCGAGCTTCCTCTTGGTTTAGTTCTTGGTTTAGTTGTGAAATCTTGGTTTAGCTCTATATGGCATTTTTTTATTGGGTTGTTTGGTTTTTGTTGTGATTAGCTTCTTGATTTCTTTATATATTTTGGATATTAGCCCTACATCAGATGTGGGGCTAGTGAAGATTTTTTTCCCAATCTGTGGGTTGTTGATTTGTCTTATTGACTATGTTCTTTGCCTTACAGAATCTTTCTAAGTTCATGAGGTCTCATTTATCAATTCTTTATCTTATGAGCTTTGTGCAAGGTGACACATTTCATTGTTCAACATACATACACATACAGACAGTCAGTTAGAACAGCACCATTTATTGAAGATGCTTTCTTTTTTTTCTTGTATATTTTTGGCTTCTTTGTCAAAGACAAGTGTCCATAAGTGTGAGGTTTAATTTGTGGGTTTTTATTTCTACTCCATTGATTAATTTGTTTGTCTCTGTATGAATCCATGCACTTTTTATCACTATTGCTTTGTAGAAAACTTTGAGATCAGGGTCAGATTGTTTTACCTATTCTGGGTTTTATGCCTTTATAGATGAATTTGAGAATTGCTCTTGCCATGTCTATGAAGAATTGTTTTGGGATTTCGATGTGTATTTCATTGAATCTATAGATTGTTTTTGGTAGGATGGCCATTTTTACTATATTAATTCTGTCAATCCATGAGCATGGAAGACATCTCCATTTTCTGATATCTTCAATTTCTTTCTTGAGAGACTTGAAGTTGTTGTCATACAGGTCTTTCACTTGTTTGGTTAGAGTTACCTCAAGATATTTTACATTATTTGTGGCTATTGCTAAAGGAGTTGTTTCCCTACTTTCTTTCTTAGCCTATTTATCATTTGTATAAAGGAAGGCTACTAATTTATTTGATATCCAGTCATTTTGCTGAAGTTGTTTATGAGGTAGAGAAGTTTTCGGGTAGAATTTTTGGGATCACTTAAGTATACTATCATATCATCTGCAAATATTGATAAATTTTTTCTTCTTTGCCAATTTGTATCCCCTTGATCTTTTTTTTGTTGTCTTATTATTTGAGCTAGCATTTCAAGTACTATATTGAATAGATATGAGGAGAGTGAGCATCCATGTTTTGGACTTTAGTGGGATTGCTTCAAGTATGTGTCCATTTAATTTGATGTTGGCTGTAGGTTTGCAGTAACTTGCTTTTATTATGTTTAGGTATGGGTCCTGAAATCTTGATCTCTCCAATACCTTTTACCTGAAATGGTGTTGTATTTTGTCAAATGCTTTTTCTGCATCTAAAAAGATCATGTGATTTTTTCTTTCAGATTGTTTATATAGTGGATTATGTTAATGGAATTTTTTTTATATTAAACCAACCTTGTGTTCCTGGAATGATGCCTCATGATGATTGGTGGTTTTGATGTCTTCTTAGATTTTGTTTGCAAGAATTTTATTGAGTATTTTAGCATAGATATTTATAAGGGAGATTGTTCTGAAGTTCTCTTTTTTGATTGGGTCCTTGTGTGGTTTAGATATTAGAATAATTGTGGGTTCATAGAATAAGTTAGATAGTGATCTAGTATTCTTTACCAGGTTTTCTTTAAAGGTCTGATAGATTTCTGGTCCTGGGATTTTATTTTTATATTTATTTATTTTTTGGTTGGGAGTTTTAAATAGACTCCTATTTCCTTGTGAAAAATGGGCCTGTTTAAATAGTTTATCTGCTAATTATTTACCTTTGGTAGGTGCCATCTGTCTAGAAATCTCTCCATTTCATCTAGATTTTCTAGTTTTGTTGAATACAGGGTTTTATAGTAGGATCTGATGATTTTTTTTGAATTTCCTCTGCTTCTTTTGTTATGTCTTCCTTTTTGTTTCTGATTTCGTTAATTTAGATACTGCCTCTTAGCCCTTTAGTTAATTTGGCTAGGGGTATATGTATCTTGTAAATTCTTTCCAAGAACCAGCATCTGGTTTAGTTGTTTTCTTTGTTTCTATTTGGTTGTTTTCAGCCCTGAGTTTGAAAATATCCTGCCCTCTACTTCTCTTTGGTGAGTTTGCTTCTTTTTGTTCTAGAGCTCTCAGATATGCTGTTAAGTTGTTATTGTAAGTTCGCTCCAGTTTCTTTACCAGGATACTTAGTGCTATG
>BDUI01015439.1:11652-28167 GCA_002335545.1 Apodemus speciosus
CAGGTTCTGGAAAGGCCCAATGCAGCAATGCAGGGGTATACCAGAACAGGGAAGTAGGAAGGGGTGAATAGGGGAACAAGGGGAGGGAGAAAGACATATGGGACATCTGGGGGGCAGGGAAACCAGAAAAAGGGAAATGAAATGTAAATAAAAAATATATCCAATAAAAAAAGAGGAAAAAAACCAAAAAAAAAAAAACAAAAAACAAACAAACAAACAAAAAAAAGAATGGGCCCGTAGATGGATAGACAGACAGACAGACAGACAGACAGACAGACAGACAGACAGATGTATATATAGATAGATAGACAGATAAATGGATAGATAGATGGAGGGCAGATGATAGATGATAAATATAGATGCTGACATAAATGCATATAGGTAAGGATAATTGATAGATGGATATAAAAAGATAAAACTATTCATTCCCTTTTGTGTTTCATCACAGACCCACAATTACCCTTTGAACACACAGGCCTGATCATTTTCCTCATATATTTGCAGGTCTTTCCAGAGTCCCTTTTGCTTATCATACAGAATTCCAACTCTCCAGTATTACCGCTATGTTCACATCTGATCTCTTTTCACTGCATGTTCATTTCTCATCATGTGTTATTTTTCTCTCAACCCTTACACATATAGGTGCATACTACACACACAGATGCACACACACACACACACACACACACACACACACACACATGCACACACTTGTATACATAGGTTTGCCAGTAACTTTCAAACACATCTGACACTTTTTTTTTAAATACTACACTTTCATTATTTTCGCTCAACAACCCCACTGTATTATAGCCTAATCTACGGAACATGCATTCCATTTTGAAGGCTAGCCTATATGTCGCCTGTCTTGGAAAGCCTCTTCAATCTCCAATATCATCCTCAAGGGGCACTGGCCAGTGAAGAGTTCTGGTTGTCTGATCCTTCCTTCTGATGGCCTGATCGCCCTCTTCATTATAGCTCATTGAGGATATACTTGCCTTGCCTGTAATTAAAGACTGCATTCCGCTTGTGACTGAGCTAACACTGTCCCTGCTGGCTCATAACGGGCGTCCCGTGGAGATTTGCTGAATCTAAGAAGATGCACTTTCTCCTGCTTTAAACTTCAAAGCCCTTCTAATTCTTGGAGTTTCCACAGATACCAGTTGAGCACCTGCAGAGGGCATATCACCACAGTGATTCAGTCAAGGGCTGTGCAGCACAATGGGGATAAGACCAATGTATGGCTGGTGACTGTGCCGCAGTAGATTCAGAACTAGTGTTCTTTGGGAATTCAAAACAGTGTTTTTAAATTGGGGTGGGGGGCAGACTACACATTTGCTTGGAAGACTAGGAAAGACCATGGAGAAAGTAAAGCAGAGATAACAGGCAACTCTAAAGAGCTGGGGATGGTGAAAAAGCAAAATTCGCTCACAGCAGATGAGCATGTGATCACACTGCCTGGATCCGGGTCTTCAGCTTAGCTGTGTGGCTTTGGACAAGTTGAAAATTTCTCTAACTCTTGCTGAATGACAATAGTAACTTCTTTTGTTCATTTCGTTTCACAGTGCTGGGGGATGAACCTTAGGTCTTACGCTTGCTAGGAAAGTGCTTCTCCCATGAAGCTGCATCCCCAGCTGGCAATATTGATTTACATAAATGGAGATAGATACATAGATGGATAGATGATAAATAGGCAGATTATAGGCAGTRTACATACACAGATGCATTGATAAATAATAGATATAGATAGATGATCAGATAGATAAGTGGATGATAGATATATGGACAAATAATTAAGAGATAGATTATAGATACATACATACCTGCATATACACCCACACATATATGGTAGCAATAGAATATATATATATATATACATACATAAATGGTAGAAGGATATAGGTAGGTAGGTAGGTAGGTAGGTAGGTAGGTAGGTAGATAGATAGATAGATAGATAGTGAAATAGTACATAAAAACTCATCACACATAGGATTTGACATAATGATTACTCAATAAATCATAGACAACATTATTTTTACTATCTAAGATTTCTCTCTTCCCCGGTAACCTAAACTTCCAATTGAGTTTAATTTTTTTATGCCCGGTGCTCACAGCGGATCTTTCAACTCAGTCCTTCAGCCTATTCTAACCTTCTGTGCCTTTTGTCCACTATTTTGAGAGGCAGGATCTGCTCGCTGAGAATCCATGCACGGTGAAGCTCCTTCTGATAGTCTAGCTAGGAGAAATGAAAATCATGGTGCAAGAGACTTCAGCCATGACTGATGGACAGCCGTGGGTGAAATCGGATATGAGAAGGCGTGACTACATGGTGTCTTGTTTGCAGGATGAAGACGATATAGCTGAGTCTGTAAGAGTCTGTCAGGGAGGAGGAGTGAAGTCCCTCAGACCCAAGGAAGAAAGCATGGGCTCTGAGCTCCTATCTGCAGAGCTTTGGCAGACACCATCTGGATTAGGTAAGGCTATCTAGAGGAACAGAAACAATAGAATGAAGAAGTTCATATTTGCAGAGTTGAGGGGAGTTTATTATTGACTTACACCACCATCGATGAGTATTCCGATCTTTTGCAGACTGCAATGACTGAGAGCATTGCAGATACTAATCCAAAAGGCTGGATACCTCAGCAGCTCAGTGGTCTCAAGCTGATGCTGAAGATGTAGAAAATGTCCTGCTAAGGAACTGGTATTCAGGTCATGTAGGAAGGCAGCTGACCTTGGACTTCACTGGTAAAGAATGGCAGCGGCCACAGCAGCAGCCAGTAAAGGTCGAGGGATTGATCCACTTATTGGAAGAAGCAGAAGCAAGAAAGCAGGGAACAAAGAAAGAAAGAAAGAAAGAAAGAAAGAAAGAAAGAAAGAAAGAAAGGAAGGAAGGAAGGAAGAAAGAAAGAAAGAAAGAAAGAAAGAAAGAAAGAAAGAAAGAAAGAAAGAAAGGGAACACTTTTTGTTCAGACCTCCCTATATCTGGTTCACCTGTTGGGAAGGTGCTTCTCTCTCTGAAGCAGGAGGATCTTTCTCCTACAGTTAGTGCTTTCTGGAAATGTCACAGACACAGAGATGTGTGTCTCCTAGTTATGTCCACATTTTGTTCAAGTTTATAATCAAGATTAGCCATTGAATCATATTAACACACCACAACAGGACTTAACAGACTAAACCAAGTATGTGTGTGTGTGTGTATGTGTGTATGTGGTTCCACTGCAATATATGGGTGTGTGTGCATTCTAATGCACTATGTATATTTTATATGTATATATATGTGTGTGTGTGTATACACATATATGATGCAATGCATACACATATACATATATATGATTGCATCATATATCTATGATCATATATATGTCTCACAGATCATATACATATATGATGCAATGCAATGAAGACCCTATTCTTAAACTGGGAGATGGCTCCATCATCAGCGTACCCAGTTCCATTCTCCAGGACCCACATTCCAAAGCCTGGCATGCTGATGCACAACTCTAATGCTAGTCTGATAGAAACAAAGACATGTGCATCCTAATGGTTTGCCGGTCAGTAAGCCCAGCGTCATCCGTGAGCTCTAGGTTAAGTGTGAGCTCACAGATGGGTTGTTTAACTGTCCACTTGACACTACCTAGATGTACTTGGGAAGGGAATCATACTAGGAAATCTAGATCCGGTCAGCGTGTTGAGAATGGCTACAGGTGTTGTCTTGATTGTTAATAGATGTAGGAAGACCCAAGATGCAGTGAAACACCATTGAGGGTGCATTTGAAAACCGAAGAGATGGAAGGCCAAATGTGTGCTGTTATTTTTCTGTAATCTATAATGAATCATTCTTAAATATGACATTACGGGGATGATCGAGAAGCCACTGGACCTGGATACAAAACCGTCAAGCCGGAGGCTGGTCTTTGAAGCACCTGGAGACACAGCATATTAACCTCGAAGATGAGGCATGGGGTGAAATCACCCYGAAGGGCTTCCCTGCTCCCATATGCAAAGCTTTGCTCCTGTAACTGCTTCAGATATTAAAATGAGGCACCAAGGACTTCCTTCGTGTCTCAAATTTATACATATTTCATGGACAGGAGATAAATATATTCTAAGAAATTCCACAGAGCAAAGCTGCACATATGCCTACTGTGGAATACTGTTAGCACCCACAGCACGCAAGGCCCTAAACGTCTACTTCAAGCTTTCACGGTCCTGTGTGCTTGAAAGGGGACTTTTATTTTGCATTATTTCATGGGGTCCTTTGAAACGGCCTGGATGAAAGTCAGGAAAAAAAGTCCTAGGGGCATTTCACACAGAAGGAAGGTGCTAGATCTTTAAGAGATTTGTCCACAGTTCTACATCATCTAGCCAGTTGGGAGTCCAGATTGGATCTTAGAACTTTTAGACTCATAGACACAGGGCTCATATATCGTTTGAGCCCTGTGTGCCATGGCGCCTGTGTTCAGGTTTTCAGAGGAACCAATACGAGGTGAGTGGAAGCTTTTACTAGGTGGTGATTTCAAGCAGAGGAATACGTGTATTTTCAAGTTCATTAAAACATAAACAACTTCGATCTCTGACAAATCAAACTAGTCATATGATTAGATTTGGTATTTAATGGTCCTTGGAGTGAGATGTTATTTCATGGACATTATTATGTGATGTTGCCCTGGTTCTATGGGAAGGGCTAATTTGTACTATTCAAAGGCAGATTTCTTCCTTTAATCATGGGACAGACATTAAGTCAAGTAGGTGGCAATGTCAGGGCGTGGGACAGACAGACTCCTTGAAAACTCAGATATCTAAGAATGGCAAACTGAGGGCAAAGTCGACCAGAGACACCATACAAGACACTGTTTCTTTTGCTGTCTGCTGCTGGGGACATTGGGAAAAAACACATTATTTAAACGTTTCCAGACAGTTTTTTTTTTTTTTTTGAGAAATGGATTCATCTGGACATATCTGGACCCAGCATCTATTAGTTTTCATTACACAGTTGAAAACAAGATGAGTTTATGTTCTAATAGAGGGTGGAATGAGGCCACAAATAAGTAGAAACAAACTCCTTCAGCCAGTGGAAAGGGCTATGAAGGAAACAACCAGGGCAGGAAGACAGAGCGCGGAGCTGGGGAGGAGCTCAGTCACTGAAGTACCTGCATGTATGTGCACTTATTTAGCATGTGCAATGCCGGGGGCGGGGGGGGGGGGGAAGGGCGTGTTAATCTTCAGCACCATTGAATAGTACCAAACACAAGAATTCAAGCCTAGTGACCATTAGTGACAGGCCAGCAGCTTGCTCAGGAAGAAGCATTAGGCTTACAGAGAAGTCTAGTTTTTGATGCTTGGGGAAAGTCAGGAATGAAGGGAAAAAAATAGTTTCAGCTTATGCTACTGGGGGGCTGAAGGCTCAAGTATCCCATGGGGACTAGACCGTGTTGCAAGGGCACATTCAGGAGCTGTGCTGGGCAGCAGTGTTCCCTTTAAACCACTCAGTATCTGGGGGGCCACCCAGTTGTACAAATCTGGAGCGTTGGGGTGAGTTTGGCATAAAAATATGAGCATGGAAGCATTGAAGAGACATAATGTGGAAGACGAAGAGATCTAGGCAAGAGCTTTGTACGCACAGACTCAAGTAAAACACAAACCACCAAAGCGGGGCAGTTGACGATGCAGAACAGTAACCAGGAGAATGTGGCACTGTGGACTGCAAGGCTACCTACCACACTGTGTGGCACAGAGACGTTGGGTGTAGATTTTATCACTGAGGTTACTGCAAAAGGTTCAAGAACCTCGAAGTGTCAACTGTGTTCAACAACCGCTTCCTGCAGACGAGTGGGGGTGAACAGTATGAAGGCAGAAAAAGCCAAAGGCCCTGGGTCTGGCTCTCGTTCTTCTGTGTGCTAATTGCTTGGCCTGAGACTTCTTTGGGGTTGTGGACTCTGAATACATCATCTTGGAAAAACTTTACACCAGTGTGTTAGTCAGGTTCTCCAAAACTGAAAAAGAAAAGGACACAGGGTGGTTACTCTAAGGAGCTGACTCACATGATCGTGGAGGTCGACAATACTCAAAAACAGTGGGAGAGCTGGCCTTCTGGAGACCCTGTCTCCTTTACCTTTACCTTTAGCCCACTGCCARCTTGAGACTTAAGATCAAGAAAGAGCTGGCGTTCCACTTTAAATCAAAGGCAAGAAAAACCTGTGTTCTAGTTTGAGAGCCGTTGGCAAAGGAGTCTGCCTTCCATTAAGAAAACCCACAGTAAAGGAAACTATCTCTGTCCCGCGTCTATTGATTTAAACATTAGACTCATCTGGAAATAACCCAGCAATGCTTCACCACATACCTGGGCTCCCAGGGTCCAGTTGGTTGATTCCAATGTAGAGTCAGCCCTCACACACAGCCTTGATGATGTATTATTGGGGATGTTTTCAGAAAAGGCTCTTAGAGATGTGTTTCTTAAAAAGGTCCCTTGGCCAAGTCCCCTCCATGTAGCAGAGTCCAAATATTCAAGGATTTAGAGGATATAAACAAGTGGAACAAATACTTTTTCAGAGCTAATTTAAACAGTATGTGTGGTGTTGCAATACTGTAGCGAGTGTAAACAGGGGCTAACCCGACAAGCGCRCTTACTGCAGTGTGTTAGGGGGAGTTGTGAGCCACCGGTGGGTGGGTGGGGTTGCTTTTGTTTTGGCTTTCTCCTTTCCYGGAGACTGGATCTGTGAAAGAGTATCTCATTTCACCTTTAGGGCAGGGGAAAAAGCTGTACCTTTTGGCTTTGAGGATGGATCTCCGTCGCCGGGCCCCCGATTGTCGATTTTCGTCTTCCATTCAGTAAACTCACCTATCTTGGCATCTAATTCCCTCTGATTCTGTTTGGTTTTTCCTTTCCTCCAGATAATCACGAGTGCAGATATTCACATGCGCCGATAGGTGGCAGCAACCTTCTGAAACAATCGCAGAGGTAGCCCAACCTTCCCACACACTTCCTCAAGCGCTGGAGGCTTGGGATGCAGCGCAGGAGAGATGCAGAGATAATGTTCACACAAGCTGTGCACACTTTTCTTTTCCAAAGGAAAAAAGTGACGCTTCCTGGAGCCCTTTAAAATATATAGTTTTAAAGAAAACTAACACTCACGGAGAAATTCTTATCCTCATTATCTTCTGATTCGTACCCATTCAAACACAGGTCGCAATCTTTCCGATTTTACATGTGTCACTTCTCATCGGTTCAGCTTCAAGCATAAGACCGGAATGAGGCATTCCGCTATGACTGTAATCAGTTAACTACAGATCCTCAAGTAAATGTATCTTTCCCTGAACTTTAATCAGAGGTAATTGATGTGTAGAGAATGAGAATGAACATTTTTGCTCAAACACCGATGGCTTTACCCGATAGGAGCGTTGTGTTGCACAGACGGGTTCAGAAACGGCACATCAGAACGTGCACTTTCACAATAAAAACAGCTAGCCCTGGGGCTGGGAAGGGATCTCGGCAGCCAAGTGCTTGTTTGCAACCCCCCTGAGCTTGGAACCCCAAAATTCACTTTAGAAGCCTAGCGCTGCAGCACAAATTTGTAACCCAGAACCGTAGAGTGGGCAGGAAAATCCTCAGAACTGCCAGGCAGTCTCCCCTGGTGAGCTCTGGGTTAAAGGAGGAACCTTGTCTCAAAAATTAATATACAGAAAGATTGAGAAAGACCTATGGCTTCCATTCATACGTCCTCACAGGGACACTCAAGCACACATGCACACAGATGAACACATACATACATACATGCATACATACATACATACATACATACATACATACAAAATACATACAGGAATGGGTGATATGGTTGCTAAGGACTTTGTCTTTCCACATTTAATGTTGTCGTCTCCCTAAATATCTCTACAGGCCAAGGGACTCACGGAACATTTCAGAAACCCGAGTCTATTCTAGTGAAATGACCAGCAACTGCCCAAGATGATAGTTTAAATATTCTAATGACTTGGACCACGCAGAAAAATAGCAGGAAGTGTTTTCTGACAGCCAGATTTTAGAAAAACAAACAAACAAACACACACACACACACACACACACACACACAAGATGGACATGCACATACACACATGCACATACATTAGTGCTTCTTAGTGGCTTCATCCTGTCACCCTTTTAGGCCAGCGCCAAACCCAGTGGAAAAATATAAAGACAAAAGCCACAGGTACTGTTCTCCAAGTACTTTGTGTGTATATTTCTTCAAAACATTTATTCATTGTTTTATTGTTTTTTGTTAAGATTTATTTATCTTATTTATATGAGTGCACCGTAGCTGTCTTCAGACACACCAGAAGAGGGCATCTGATTCCATTATAGATGGTTGTGAGCCACCATGTGGTTGCTGGGAATTGAACTCAGGAGCTCTGGAAGAGCAGTCAGTGCTTAGTGCACTGACTTAGAGCACTCAGTGCAGCCATCTCTGCANGGAGACTGGATCTGTGAAAGAGTATCTCATTTCACCTTTAGGGCAGGGGAAAAAGCTGTACCTTTTGGCTTTGAGGATGGATCTCCGTCGCCGGGCCCCCGATTGTCGATTTTCGTCTTCCATTCAGTAAACTCACCTATCTTGGCATCTAATTCCCTCTGATTCTGTTTGGTTTTTCCTTTCCTCCAGATAATCACGAGTGCAGATATTCACATGCGCCGATAGGTGGCAGCAACCTTCTGAAACAATCGCAGAGGTAGCCCAACCTTCCCACACACTTCCTCAAGCGCTGGAGGCTTGGGATGCAGCGCAGGAGAGATGCAGAGATAATGTTCACACAAGCTGTGCACACTTTTCTTTTCCAAAGGAAAAAAGTGACGCTTCCTGGAGCCCTTTAAAATATATAGTTTTAAAGAAAACTAACACTCACGGAGAAATTCTTATCCTCATTATCTTCTGATTCGTACCCATTCAAACACAGGTCGCAATCTTTCCGATTTTACATGTGTCACTTCTCATCGGTTCAGCTTCAAGCATAAGACCGGAATGAGGCATTCCGCTATGACTGTAATCAGTTAACTACAGATCCTCAAGTAAATGTATCTTTCCCTGAACTTTAATCAGAGGTAATTGATGTGTAGAGAATGAGAATGAACATTTTTGCTCAAACACCGATGGCTTTACCCGATAGGAGCGTTGTGTTGCACAGACGGGTTCAGAAACGGCACATCAGAACGTGCACTTTCACAATAAAAACAGCTAGCCCTGGGGCTGGGAAGGGATCTCGGCAGCCAAGTGCTTGTTTGCAACCCCCCTGAGCTTGGAACCCCAAAATTCACTTTAGAAGCCTAGCGCTGCAGCACAAATTTGTAACCCAGAACCGTAGAGTGGGCAGGAAAATCCTCAGAACTGCCAGGCAGTCTCCCCTGGTGAGCTCTGGGTTAAAGGAGGAACCTTGTCTCAAAAATTAATATACAGAAAGATTGAGAAAGACCTATGGCTTCCATTCATACGTCCTCACAGGGACACTCAAGCACACATGCACACAGATGAACACATACATACATACATGCATACATACATACATACATACATACATACATACAAAATACATACAGGAATGGGTGATATGGTTGCTAAGGACTTTGTCTTTCCACATTTAATGTTGTCGTCTCCCTAAATATCTCTACAGGCCAAGGGACTCACGGAACATTTCAGAAACCCGAGTCTATTCTAGTGAAATGACCAGCAACTGCCCAAGATGATAGTTTAAATATTCTAATGACTTGGACCACGCAGAAAAATAGCAGGAAGTGTTTTCTGACAGCCAGATTTTAGAAAAACAAACAAACAAACACACACACACACACACACACACACACACAAGATGGACATGCACATACACACATGCACATACATTAGTGCTTCTTAGTGGCTTCATCCTGTCACCCTTTTAGGCCAGCGCCAAACCCAGTGGAAAAATATAAAGACAAAAGCCACAGGTACTGTTCTCCAAGTACTTTGTGTGTATATTTCTTCAAAACATTTATTCATTGTTTTATTGTTTTTTGTTAAGATTTATTTATCTTATTTATATGAGTGCACCGTAGCTGTCTTCAGACACACCAGAAGAGGGCATCTGATTCCATTATAGATGGTTGTGAGCCACCATGTGGTTGCTGGGAATTGAACTCAGGAGCTCTGGAAGAGCAGTCAGTGCTTAGTGCACTGACTTAGAGCACTCAGTGCAGCCATCTCTGCAKCCCCTTTATATTTATTTTAAAATAGGAAACACACACATGTGGTTTCAAAAGCTTTAATGTATTGAAAGGAATACAATTAAAGAATTCCCTCAAGTGCCCGCTCCCCGCCTGCAAGTTAGGATGGCTTCTTAGTGTGTTCTTCCACAGTAGAAATGCTGGCAAATAGAAGGACATGTTGGCCTTTGTTTTCTCCTTTCTAAATAAGAACTTTTGCTTCTTAAAGTAACTCTATAGTGTGGAGACGATTCTAGACAGATATATAGAAAGTCCCATCATTCTGTTCTATAGTGGGAACCCACTATTTGACAAAGGAAAATGTACCCCATATATTATATGTAATTTAAAATAGTGCATAGTATATGTGTTGTATGCATAACAGATACATACACCTGCACCTACAAATACACACACACATACACATACACAGACACGCACACACACATACACATACACATACACATATACATATACATATACATATACAAATGTTCAAGCTGGTCTTAAACTTGACACATACCCAAAGATGGCCTTGACCTTCTCGGTCTTCCAATCTCTCTTTCTTGAGTGCTGAGATTATCGAGTGTTCCCCCATATCTGACGGTCCAGGAGAGAGCGCCCAGGGCCTCCCACGGGCTAGGCAAACACGCTGCCCTCTGAGTTACATTCGTGCCCTATTCCCCACTTCACTGCATCCTCCAGCTTCCCACTAATAGATGGCAAACTCATTCCTATCTACAATTCAAAACAGTGCAGTAAATAATAATCTCTAGAGACATCTTGTCACCACGTGTCAGGTCATCTATGGCAATAACGGCCTTAGTGTTGTTGCCGGGACTAAAAGTATATGTCACTTCTATGCTTTCCGTCATAGATCAACGTTTTTATGACCAAGTCTCCTGTATTTGACATTTATTCCTATGCATTTTATCTCTCTTCATGGGGCCTTACTTCAGTCAAATCTTCTAGAAGGATCAATTTGGATTACTAAACTTATATTTTATTACCTTAATACATGCTTAAAAGGTATTTAAAAGTAACTAACAGGTGGTTGATAATTAATCTTGGTCATCAATTTAGATTTAGAATTACCTAGGAGGCACAACTCTTGAGTGTGTTTGTGAGGGAATGACCGGGAAGATTTACTGAGAAGTCCTACCCTGAGTACAGTGGGGTCACCCAGAGGTGGCGGGCTGGGACTGCTTCACCACCCACAAGCAGCAGGCCAGGACTGCTTCACCACCCACAGGCAGCGGGCCAGGACTGCTTAAGGGAGAGCTAGCAGCTCAGGTGTGCATGGGATGTTTTGTCACAACAATGAGGAAAGGGGCTAAGACAGAGGTTCACTTCAGTTTTCTAGAAGTTTCAGGCTTATTGTTTTCTACAAATACTGTTTTAAACCTTCTTGTCTGTTTTGTTTGTCTCTTGCTGTTGTTTTGTGTGTGTGTGTGTGTGTGTGTGTGTGTGTGTGTGTGTGTGAGACATTGAGATTTAAAACCCAAACCACATACATACGGTAAGCACCCTATCATGAGCTATAGCCCTACGCTTTTCTCCTTCTATGTGTGTTTGTGTGTGTGCGCGCATGTGAGTATGTTGCATAAAACATATAATTTATGTACATATTAATTAAAAAAATTTTTTTTGGTTTTTCGAGACAGGGTTTTTCTGTGTAGCCCTGGCTGTCCTGGAACTCACTCTGTAGACCAGGCTGGCCTCGAACTCAGAATTCTGCCTGCCTCTGCCTCCCAAGTGCTGGGATTAAAGGCGTGCGCCACCACCGCCTGGCTTAATTAAAAAAAAATTAAGTGACATTTTTGAGGACTTGCTGTTACTGGTCACATGAGAATAACCCAGGTTTCCTACTCTAAATTACCTTTCCTTCTCTGCTTCTTTAGTCTCTGCTTTGTGAATGTGGAGCATTATTTAGGGGAGGGGCGATGGGTCTTCATGCTGGTGCTCACAAATCAGCACTGTCTGTTTTCTCAGTCATGCTCTGAACGAAATTCCTCCTTGTCTGATTCTAAAGTCTGGGTTTCCATTTTGCTTTTCTGTCCTGGGGATTCACATGGGGCCTTGAGCAGGCTGAGTAAGAGCTTTACCTCTGAGTCACATTTTCAGGTCCCCTTGTTTCCTTTCATATTGTTGCAGTTTCCCTGTGCCTCACTTGAGTGTTTATATCTTTGTTTGACATCATTTTTATTGAGCATAAAATTTTATTTGGCTTGGATCAAAAGTGACATCTTTGGATATTCGTAGGTCATTCAATATCATTTATAAATTACTAATGGTATAGATATATTTGGTTTTGTGTGTGCTAGGCAAACACCCTAGCAACTACTCCATGACCTCAGCCCACAATGCATATCTTAGATCATGAGACTTGAAGGCCAAAATTGCTCTTTGATCCACAGGCTACGGAATGTATATTGTATTAATGGGCATGGGGATATTGATATTACTATATATTTCTTCAGTAGAACTCTTGGGTGACTAGGTACATTGTGAGTAGAGTTTATTTATTTAATCATTTTATTTATTTATTTATCATTGTTCATACATGTGTGTGAATGTATGCGGGAAGCACATGCATGTTGTGGCATGTGTGCCAGGGTATAATTTATGTTGTGAAGTCGGTTCTATCCACCCACTCTTTCACAGGTTAGAGGATTGGACTTTGCCTAGAATCCACCTTGCCAGTTGAGTGTATGGCAACATTTTTAAAAGACTTTCTTTTCTGCGCTGCAGTAAAACATTCAGTGAGCCGTTTAGAAACAGATGTGCTCTCACCCAGGCTCTGTGCTCCATTTATAGAGAGAAGGCATGGCTGATTGAGTTCTGGTGCTTAAAGAGTGCAAGTTTCTTGGAGTGGTAATTGCCTTCAACTAAAGGCAGTGGTTGCAAACTGCTTGCGGTAAGAGCCAGCCTATCCTTCGGAGCTTTGAAGGCCGGCAGTGACTCCTGTCGAGTCATGGGAGCCCTAGCGTGCAKCCTCTTACAACAGAAGGCTGCTTGATCTGCGAGGCAAGGGCTGCTCGGTGCAGTCGTCTTTGCCAGTGTCCTTTCCGGATCCTCCAATGAACTCACCGCAGCTTCTGCATCAGACCTTCTCTGCTTAGATGCTATGGATACGCTGCTTCCCCTGAACCGTCCATGGATACGCTGCTTTCTCTGAACCTTAGGACACAACCTCTGCTTCGGCCTTCTGCAGCCTCATCGCCCCTTTCTGGCCTCGTGGAAAGGACAGAAGAAGAGAGCAACAGTCGGGCTGGGGTAGGCGTTGACGTAATGTGCTGTTGCCCTCTGATCTTCTCTCCAGAGCACCGGGACTTTCTCCAGATCGGAAACCATGCTGTTTTGCTCCCAGGTCATGCACTCTGTTCACTCAAGTATTGCCTTTAATTTCCACCAAAAGCACCACCTTTGCAYTGACAAGGTGGCTAGCGGGTGGAGGRGGCCTAGCTCCCCATTCTCAATGTCTTCCTTCCTAAGCTTTGYGATTTCTAGCTTTTCATTGAAAAGGAGAAATTTGTGTTTCTTCCTTCACTTGACCGTTTAGAGATTGTTGTGGGGTTATTAATTTCAGTTTTGGGATGTCTCTGAGAAATACAGATGTAAAGAGCTGGTTGGTACCTCAGTCAGAATGCATACACCCACCCTTTGGGGCTGGATAAATGGCYCAGTCATACATGCRAATAGAGTGACATCACCACTAGCACCCACATTAAAGCCACCCACCCGAGGTGTAGTGACATATGTCTATTCCGAGCGCTGAGGGGACAGAGTCAGGAGGATCCGTGGGGACTGCTGTCCAGACAGTAGAGCGAATAGGTGAATTCTGTGCTCTGTGAGAGATCCTATCTCCAAAAGGAAGATGACAAATGAAAGACACCTGATGTTGTCCTCTGGCCTCCAGACTCGCAGCCATATACTTGAGTGTATATGCACACATACATACATGAAACGTAGACAAGTTTAAAAACAATTCCATCTAACATGGACAAGGTTCATGGTTCCCCCATCAGTCATATTAGTGACATCAAAGATCGCTGATTCAAGAACACCGCAACTCTTACAATGATGAAAGTGTTTGTGTGGCCGAGAAACACAAAGTGGTGCAGTAAGTGTGACATGAAGATTTAATTTGTGAACCAAGAAGAACATGGCATGTCTGAAACCAGCTACTCTTGAGCGACGTTCAGGGGCACCCATCCTCTCTCCCTGCTTGCCACATCTTAATATCAGTTAAGACTGTTATTAGTTTTCCTGATGGCTTAACGGGACACTATGAACCATGCCAATGCTTCCTTCTCCTTAGCGCCTGAGTCTTAAATCATTCGACTCTCAGTTAACGCACACGAGACCATCAGCAAACCCACTAGCCATCTCAGATTCCTCTCTTCTTCCTCCCTGTTCTTGTGCCCTAGTGGTTGACCTCAAGGGGTGTTTCCTCTCCCTCTTCCCTCCTGCCTTGCAGACCCTCCCCTTGCTGACTGTAGTTTTGCACTTACTGTCTTCCTGTGTCACYGTGCCTGCTTTTCTCACTTGAACGTGGTTCGGTCTTTTGTCATTAGCACAGCACAGGCTGGGGACAGATATGATCTCTGAGTTCRTGTGGTCACACTGCTCCTCTGCACTCTGCTGGGAGAGTTTGCTTGGTGTAAWCCGGTGACGAACTTGCCCTTCGTCTTCCTGTGTATCTTCTAAGCGTTGCTCTGCAGTCCTCTTGCCTGCTCTGGTTGTTGCTCCAAGAATGTTTACATTCACTCCTGTTTGTGGCTTTACTACACGCCCKCCTGGC
The DNA here is from genome assembly GCA_002335545.1 of Apodemus speciosus. Lineage (NCBI taxonomy): Eukaryota > Metazoa > Chordata > Mammalia > Rodentia > Muridae > Apodemus > Apodemus speciosus. Next base: position 26,679 of record BDUI01015439.1, read on the forward strand.
TTCCTAAAYGGTTCTTTCTCTTCGTTTTTTTAAAAAAATAAGTTCTGGGTTCTTACAGATTGTAGCTTGTCTACCATGCACTTAGGTATTTCAATTTATTCATACATTGGGCATATTTGTTCTAATCAATTTGTCTCTAAGGATTCCTATTTTATTTATGATGTCTATTTTTATCATTCATATTTATTACATCCTCTCTAATGATTAAACCATATATTATCTTATTTTACTCATTTTTTCCTTATTTCTATACATGAAATATATCTTTCTCTTTTTCATGCCCCTGGTTTTTTCTTGTGATTATGCATTTCCTTTCCACCTCTATAATGGTTCTGGCTTCTATTTCTTCTTCAAAGAATGTATGCTGGAGAACCCAAAGCTGTCTCGCTGGATTTCCCTGAGTTCTCATGTTTCTATTTTATGGTATTCCCTCTTGTAAGCAATTGCTTCATTAAGACCTCTAAATTAGTGCAAACTGTTTGGTCACACTATCTTTGCCTAGTGGTACTGTTGCCATGGTAATAATCTATGTCACTTGGAAAGCTTTTTTTTTTTTTTTCAGATCATTTCCACATCTGTACTTCCAAGACCTTTTTAATGTTGCTTAGCATTGAGAAGTTGTCTGATCACAATGCAGTTAGAGCCAGGGCAGTCCGTGCTGAAGAAGCAGGGCAGCTTTCTAGGATTCTCAGCAAGGACCTAACTCCATCCCAGATGGTGGCATATGCCTCCTGTGACTCATCCTCTCTTCGAGGCTGTATTTCTTACCCTTTAGGTTAAGAGACTTCTCTGAGCTGGTCTGGCTCTATCATGTCCTCTGCCACCAGCTTTTCTTCTTCTAAAGCAACATATGAATGTGTCCAAAGAGAGAGTCTATGATCCTGTGGAACCATAAGCCTCTTTCCAACATCTATTAGTTTACATCAGATGGTGGATAAAGCTTATTGACAGGTACCTTGAAGTCAGATGAAAGCAATGCGTTCTTTATACCAAAATAAGAAGGCAGCAAGCGTGTCTCGTGTTTTCAGATCCATCTTCCTGTGTACACTCACAGGAACTACCGTCCTTCTCTGACTCCCTCCCTCKGGTGCTGTGAAATGCTGGATGGGTGTTTTCCAATTCCCCTATCCTATTTGTGTTCCTTGACCCAAGAGGCAGATGCTTAGCAGTATACCAGAGCCTGTCACAAAACTGATCAATGCCACTTATTCAGCATYCTCTCTCAGGTCTTCCAAGCTGTACACTGGCTGCCCTGAGTCTTGTGTCTGTATTTGTCATCTAGCTCCATCCTAATGATTCATGCTGCTTTAAGTCTATCTCTCTGTTTCCAGAGTAACTTCACACTTGGCTCTAATTTCTGGAATTTGCCTAAATTCACCCTCCAGTTAGATGCCAATTCCCAGAATAGAAGTCCAGCTGAGTGCACAGCTTCCTAAGGCTTCTCTCCGCTGACAGAAGAAGCACACACACACACACACACACACACACA
>BDUI01015440.1:48415-63259 GCA_002335545.1 Apodemus speciosus
CCCCACAGTTACCTGGCAACAGCCAGATATGCTCCTCCCCACAGTTACCTGGCAACAGCCAGATATGCTCCTCCCCACAGTTACCTGGCAACAGCCAGGTAGGTCTGGTCCGCTATAAAAGGGGCTTCTTGTCCCTGCTCTCTCTCTTGCCTCTCTTACTCTCTCTCTCTTGCCCTCTTAGGCTCTTCTCTCTCCTCCTCCCCCCTCCCTCCTCTCTCCATGTGGTCATGGCCAACCCCTGCTTCTCCATGCTCTCCTTCTCCTGCTTCTCTCTGCCTCTATTATCCCCTTAACTCCCCTCCCCATGCCCTAAATAAACTCTGTTCTATACTATGCTGTCCTGTGTCTGGTCCCTCAGGGGAAAGGGATGCCTCAGCATGGGCCCACTGAGGCACCCTGTTCCCCCACACCTTYGTAGAACAYATTCTCACCTTGTTTTCTCTTTTTATGATCACAACAGTAGTTAGCTCCTTCTACTACCGCAAGACATCAGTCACTGCTAAGGAAACATCCTAGTAATGACTGCTAAACCCCACACCTAATTCAGAAGGCACTGCTTCTCCTTCCCACCCATGGCCTTTCTCTGTCACAGGACCTCTTTAAAATACCACACTAAACCTGTTCATGTACAGGCAATTCTGTTGGCYTGCCCAGGACCTAGCAACTGCTTATGTCATCAACCTGCTGCCACCACCAGTCTACACTGGGTGTGAGCTACACATAGAAGGGTTGCTGCTACTCTAGCTCTTTGTTCACATGTGTCTCTCTCTCCCCTTTCTGTCCTTCTCTGTCCTCCCTTTTCTCTGCCCTCTGCCAGGTCTGTCTGCCTTTCTATATGCCTGCCTCTATCCCTCCTCCAGGTCCTCACTCTCCTCCCTTCCCCCAATAAACCCCCTTATACCAGATCTGCTACAAGGCATAACTACTCATGGGCCTGCCAGGTACCTTCTGCTGCATTATATTTCATAACGAAACCCTCATTTTCTTAGGTTCTACTAGTCTGTGCCCACTTTCTTACAAGAAGCATTTTTCCTAGGTTTCCGGGTGCTCAGCTCTTAATTTTATTCCTAGGCTTTATTTCTAGAGCAACTTAGAGTTACAGTAACAGACCGTTCTGCTCCRTCCTCATGCTAAGCTGTGCACAACCTCTCCTATAGCCAATATCCCCAGCCAGAGCAGTAAATCTGTTAAAAAATGACAAACCACTCAAAGCCCATAGTTTATATTAGGGCTTGTATTGGTGTAACTTTTATAAGTTCAGACAATGTATGATGGCATACACCCACCATATGGGTATGGTACAAAGTCCTGTTGATATCAGGACCTCCAAAACCTGTGACATCACATAGATGGGACCCACACACCTGTTGCCAAGGCAACAGCCACCATAGTCCCAGAATCCACTTGGCTCACCTCCCACCTTTACCTGTGGTCAGGTCACCATCCATATATAAAGGCCCCCCTCTCTCCTTCCCTCCCTCCCTCCCTCCTCCCTTCTCTTTCCACTACCACCTTGCCCTTTCCTCTCTCAATAAGCCTCACGTGGAACTCTTTGGCCTGGTGTGGTCTTTCTGGAACCACCTGATGATCACAACAGGTCCCATTYCATAACTCTGAAATTCCTCTGTGTCACACCTATTAACTCCTCCCCACTTTCCTTGATGTAGACGACATTAACCATTTTGAARAGCACTGATCAGGCATTTTTTGCAGAATGGATCTTAATTTGAGCTTGTTTTGCTGTTTCCCTCATGATTATGCTAGAATCATGGAGCTGAGCACAGAGTACCATGGAAGTCAATTAGCATTGTCCTCACATCATCCCTGAACACTGTCAACATAGCCTTTTAAAGATGATGTTAAAGCCTTGATTGCCTGGCCCAAGCACAGTGTTTGCCAGGCTTTTRTGTTATAAAATACTTTTCCATCTTCCATACCCTACACTTTGGAAGCATCRTTAAATACAGTTCACATATCAAGGTRGAGGAAAGGAAAAAAACGTGTCTTGAAAATGAGTAGTGTTTCCCAAAAGTCCACAGAAGGTTAATTTCTAGAGTGGTACTGCCAGGAGGTGCTGTGAACTCCTGTCTTCATTTTACTGGGAATTCATCTTCAATAAGAGATATGAGACTGCCTCAACTCTTCTCTGTTTACTTTCTGGCTTAAGATGTGGCTGTTCCCTGAGCATGAACACCTACTATGACCATTGATGACCCTTCCTAAGTACCCAAAACAAGGCCCACCCTGTTTTAGACAAGAACCTTCAAAACTAGGAAGTACTGCCTGGTAAGCTCAGAATTCTACTGTAGAGAAGACCTGCCTTCTCTCTCAYGTTTATTTACTTGTGCAATCATTTATCCACATCAGCATAAGGTCACAGGTATCAGGTTTAAATCCTGAACTAAATAGAACATTACATGACATGATTTATTGCTCAACTGATGCAAACTTTGTTCATTTGGAATCATATGAGTGGCTCAGGTTTCCTTCTGATTTGTTTCCAGCTTTGTTTTGAGTGTAGCAAGGTTTTAACCTTTATCAGCAGAAGGGAGATGATAAATCTGAGTTTTCAGCACACTCATAAAAATATCAAATGCAACAATAATAAATTATTTCCTGAGTGCTTATGATATATCCATCCCTATTCTAGGCACTTAGCAATATCAATTCATGGCAAAGAATTATTGTATGTGAAGTGTCTATCACCATGTCCAGAACTGCACATAAGTTTAGCAAATGTAATTTCCTTTCAGAAATAGCCCAGCATTCTAATGAGGTAGTTTCTGACCTAGGACACAAAGAGATGCTCATGGAGGCTGATACCAGGAAAACAACAACAACAACAACAGCAACAACAAAACTATGAATGACACAGAGAAATCATTGTCCCTGTCCCACACTTTTCTGATTATTCAGCCTGCATGCAGAGGTTCTGGCCTCTCATTGACAGCTTCATTAGTTGAGATGTCATTATTGGTGTAGTCAGCATCCTCCCAGTACCAAAGCAACTAACCTTGGCAACCTTGAATCCAACGTCCTTAATAAGGATTTCATGTTTGACTATAATTTCAGCCTGGATTACCCCTCATGCATTTGGAAATAGAACTGGGTGTATGAGAAGSAAGCAGCCATTAATCCCAAAGGTGGGAGGAGAAAGACCACTGGTCCAAATCRTCATGACCAAATTAATTAACACAAGCAATTAGTTAAAGCAAGCTACCTCTCCCCAAGGCAGGATTCAAGAGGTCAGTCTTGGAAGGATATGAAGGARACAAGGTTTTTATAGCTCAGGAGTAGGGGGTTTCCAAATGGGGAATTGTCAAACAAAATAGGTTTACAGGAGCAGAAACTAAGCACAGCAAGTTAATCCTAACAATCTGCTGAAACAAAGACAGCATAACAAGGTGGAGAACAAGGTGGGCATAAACAACCTCTTGAAACAAAGATAGGCTTGCAAAGTGGTTATAAACAATGTTTTGAAACAAAAATATTGTTGCTGGCCCTTGTAATAGGCAGAATAGAATGACTTGCAGTTAAGGTTACAGATGGAACATTGTCTAATACTTAAGACACAGAGGTTTGATCATAAATGGAATGATAAAATCNTATATTCTATGAGGCCATTCTGGTGCTGGAACACTACTTCAGTTACAAATTAACTGTACAGCATCAGCACTGCACAAGGGTGGGACCTCAGGTGCCTAGAGTCTCACAAACTCTGCCTCCATCCTTGGTACTTCCACATCTTTGGTCAAGCTCTTCATACTTTCCCAAGCTTACCATCTGCATTTTCAAAATGGAGATAAAAATAGTTTTATGGAGCCGTTGAATATTGAATAGCTCACATTTGTTGAGTGTTTGTTAGCAACTGTTCCAAGTATAATATCTTTATCCGTGCACTTAAACTTCATATGATTCTGGTCTATAGGGACCAAGGAGGAGATGGCTCAGTCAGTAAAGTGCTTAAAACRTGAGGAYCTGARCTCCAAACTCCAGTACCCATGTAGAGAGCTGATCATGGTAGAATGTGCCCATATTCCTAATCCCAGGGAGACAGAGACAAGAGGATCCCTGGATCTTGCTGGCCAGATAAGTCTTGCTGAATCCATGAGCTCCAGGTTCAATAAAAGATTCTGCCTCAAAAAACAAAGTAGAGAGTGACTTTGGAAGCAAATAAATCATGTAAAAGATTTAACATAGTATTAAAAAAAATACCTGAGTAGGAAATTATTAAATGACGATGTTAACAAAAGTTCGTAGAAAATCAAAGTATGCCTACTAATTGATGCAACATCCTAGTTGATCTTGGGGGATGAATAGACACTTGGTGGGTAGAAACAAAGGAAAACAAATATTTAGATGGAGATGGTGTTCACAGACATTGAGACATGTAAAATAGCCAAAATGGAGTCACAGGCGGGGCAGAAGCCTAACATTCTGAGTTACAGAGACTGCCAAAGAAGAGAAAACCCAGGCAGTATTATTTCACAAACTCACCCACAATTATGAGCATTCTTATACCACTGCTCAGGCAACAAGTGCACAATGGTGTCTTTCAACACAGGAGAGACATGGATGCATTTTAAGTAGATAGTCAATAAAAACGTAGAGCAGATGGACAAAGACACTAACAGTGAGAATAAAGGAAGTTTAAGAGATTGCTGCAATCATACAATGTCTTTACTATGATGTCATCAGTCAGTTCATCAAGCCATGACGGCATACAAGGAAGCTTGGCATAAAGCATACAGTTAAGGTAGAATTGGTAATAGTACTCCATTCCACTGAGGTCTGGATGTGAAATATCCCTCAAAGCATCATGTGTTTAGATGCTTAGCTCCGAGATGACGGCACATCTAGGTAGTCTATGTAAGTTTTATGTAGAGTCAAGCTGAATGAAGTGAGGTACTTGTGGTGGGCGCTTGTGAAAGGCTTTGCCCCTGGATTCCTCCCGTTACACTTTCTCTAGTGTCTAATCTTAAAAAGATGAAATGCCTCTGTCACACACTCTTACCATGATGAACTCTCTTCCATCTTTCCTGCCACGATGGCCTAAAACCGTGAGCAAATTATTCTTGCCTCCTTTAAATTGTTCAGTCAGGTATTTTGCTCACAACAGTAAGAAACATCACCAATAAATCTATTCATTTAATCAACTAATAGCCAGTGAAAACTCCTTACAGGTCATGTACCATAAGTTCACTATGAAGCAGGAGAGAAACAATCACAGAAGGTACTAGATGACAGAGAAAGGAATATAGTCTTCTGGCAAGAGAAATTGTACTAACCYTCTCAAAAAGAATGTTCCATACTAAAGGAAATCTAAGTCTGGGAAAGAAAACCTTGTTTGAGTGTATACTGGGCATATCACATTGATCCAAGACTGTGAATATGAAAGGCTTCAAGACCAATATTGTAGACTAGAATTTTAATTGAGTACATCATTTGACTTTAGCATYCATTTAGTAACTTAGATTAAGTTGTGGTTTGAAATCTCCTTGTCACAGGACACAGAGACCTGGGGAGGCAAGGAACAATTATAGTCATTGACATTCTTGAAATGGTAAGGCCCCTATTATTCAACATGGAATGATGTTACCATAGGTAGACCCAGAATCTCATTTTCAACTTTCTGCATCCTTGATTATCTCTGAACTCAGACAATCAGAAATGGTTGTAGGTTGTACACTTAAAACCATAGGCAGTCCCTGCTTAACAATTGTTGCCTTTACTGTGGGTTTTTTTTTTTAACACTTCTAAGTTGTTTACTGGGCATTCTCAGATACCAGGTGTAGACAGAACTTTTCCTATTACAAGGCTTTTCTCTCATAAGATGCACTACACATCTTTGTCTGCCAGAATCTTTCCTGATGAAAGCTGAGCCTGGTAAAGAGCAGCTGACAGGTTTCCAGCAAAATAAAATGACATTTATACCCACAGCTGAGCCGTATGCTCCAGTCTTTCTCCTTCTCATGGTGCCGACCTAGTCATTCACTTGACTTGAAAAAATGTATTTTCTTGTCAAATATTCCSAAAGCCATGTCTGGGAGTAGACAGTGCATTTATTAAAAATGTTTACTCGCCCAATCGCTTCTTTAAGAGCTACAAATATGTATGTCAACATCTTGGCACACATTCTGGGTACCACTAAAGGTTTCTACGATCATCCAGGGAAGCTGGATGAATACCAAATGCCTCTATGGTGCTCTTCTATGTATTGGGAAGAATGCTGCCTATCTTCGATACATATTGAGTGCATGCTTCTGTGTGCTTCCGTGTACTACATGGCTTACCAATACTATTCCGTGGAACTCTGCGGCAGTTAAAGGGAGAAACATTTCCCATAGGCTGAGCATTGAACCCTTGGACTCTAGTTGATGATTTGGGAGATATGGCCTTGCTAGAGGAAGTATGTCACTGAGGGCAGGCTTTGAGACTATATAGCTTTGYCCTACTTTCAGTTTGTTCTCTCTGTTTCTCTGCTTCATTCTTAGAGTGGAGATGTGAGCTTGGTTCTGGCCACCATGCCGGCCACTTCCYGCCATGCCACTCCGACATGATAGACTTCTGTCCTTGTGGAAGGCTAAACCVAAACGTACTCTTCCTTTGGAAAATTGCTTTGGTTATGATGTTTTATCAGGAAATGAACTGACACAAACTTGTAACACCACTGAGTATCTTTTATGTTGCAGTGTTTCRTAGCTTCATGTACAGGTTTACATTGTATACACTATTWAGAAATTATTTTGAAATAAAGTGAGAGACTTYAACGAGCAGAGAGTGGCGATTTTGTGATGGCATGTTTATCAGTTGATAGCATTTATTGTTTGCCCACAAAAATGGTTCTCATCGTCAGTGACTCTAAACTGAGCACCAGTAAGATGATGGRGGGGGGGATGTACAAAGCGATGGAGAAAGTAAATGTAGATTCAAAGGGCAAGTGAGTTATCTAAGTATCTAGGAAAGCAGGACGGGAGGGGAGCTAGGAGCCTGATAAGGACAAAGTTACCCAGAGGAACTTCTAAAGCAGCCAGATTTGTATAAAGCTTCCTGGAAGTGGGAAAAATTACCAGTGACCACAGTTGTCTTGTTTCTTGGCTAATACTGCCTTCCATGTGCCAGCACACACTCTGGAGATCGATAACTCCTTAACTGTTGTTCTCACATAATTGAAAAACTATAGAGGAACTTTTGGCCCACCTTTAAGGACAAGTCATGACTTGACAGCTCTATAGAGGGAGGACTTGAATTTCCTCCAAAAAATGCTAGYGCTGACACCCAGCTGCACGGAGTAAAGCCTCTCCGTAAAAACTCAATAACCTCTTTGCTACACTTCATGAAAGAGGAAAGTGCACACACTCTCTGACAGTTACTTAACCTCTTCAGGCAGAGTTGCCTCATCAGTAAAACAGGAATGTCCTCTGTCTCTCAGAGGTGTTGTGAGGAGAAACTAAAGTAATCAAAGCTGTAGGRCTTGCAGGTGAGGAGGATTTCTGACTCCATACTATTGGTTTGCAGAGGGATATGGGTGRTTTCTGAGATTAAAACTCTGTCCAATTCAGAATTATCAGAATCTGCATTGGGGTTTGTCAACCTCTGCATCATTGGCATTTTAGGCTGGATGATTCCTTGCTGTTGGTAAGCTAGGTCGACTACTGGGGAAGCTTCCTGTGTGCTGCTGAATGTTTAGCAACCTCCTTAGCTTCCACACACTAAATACTATGTATGCCTCTTTGCTGGTGGCAATCTGGTGTGTCCAGTTATTTCTGCGTGTTCACTGAGGGCAGGAGAGAGAGCTAAAATTGTCCTCACTTGTCTAAGTTATCATAGAATGACAAGTCTTCTGGCTTTCAATTCAAATGTTAACACAGGGCATCTTGTGGAAGCTCGGTGAATAGCGGCTACGTGTGCACAAGACTGAATGAATGAAGGAATGTACAGAGATAATTTGGAAAGTGGGTAGACTGCCTTATCAAAACCAACTAAAAGTGAAGTTAAGGCACTTATATCTTGAGAAGCTAAAACTTGTCTTCCTTCTGAAAGAAAGAAGTAAGCTTTCTCACGAGGGACAGACATTTCCAGACAACCAGAGCCAAAGCTAACTGTGATGGCGGGAGGGAAATAATTAGTCTAATTAGACTGTGTTCTCGTCAAAGTCTGACACTTAGAGAGAATTTATCATTGTCACCCTTGGTACCAATGAACATCTATTAGAATAAATGTCTTATTCTAATAAAGAAACGTCGGGAAAATTGGACAAGAGGTTCTTTTTAATATTAGAAAAGTGGGTGGAGTCATAGGGACTGTTCCAGGCAGAATGATGTTCACAAAGGTGGAAGGGGATGACATTTACATTCTTAAATTTRCCTGTATRATCCTGTAGGATCTATAGCCCAGGTACCATGTCACTAAAGCTGCTGGATAACACTGAGAATGGATGCATTCTGTTTTAAAATACATTTAATGCTCAAAGATATTTGTTCCCCATCAAGAAGATAACATGACCCTGTAGGATGTTTTCTGTTTGTTTGTTTATTTGTTTGTTTGTTTGTTTGTTTGTTTTAATGTATTGGATGAAACCATGAACTCTAGAATAAGGGATTCTACTCTAAGCACAAAAGAGCCACTTAGCAGGCAGTAAACTGACATTTTCCCTCCTATGCTAAGGGAAACAAAGGATAAAGCTGTAAATAAAGGTCATCAGTTAAAGACTAACACAGCCACTGACAGTATCCTGGTGTCACTGTAAGCAAGATTTGAATATCACTCTACTTACTACACATGCAACTGTCCTTAAGAAAGTTACCCTCTCCCTCTTTGATGGCTTTCTCTTGTGTATCTGTGGGAGTAGCTCTACCTTCCAAATCTCCATTAAACATTGCCTAGAGAAAAAAGAGGAGAAAGGAAAGGTTGGAGAAAAAAAAGGAGGAAGAGAATTGCTTGAAGATTCATGGCTGCCAGGTTTTTTTTTTTGTTTTGTTTTGTTTTGTTTTGGTTTGGTTTGGTTTTTTTGCGTGCCAAGCTCCTGGCTCCTTTAGGGATGAAGCCACTCTTTCCTGTAAAAATAGAAATCCTTACCTTTGTATCTTTTGCATCTCTTTACCATCTCATTCCCATCCATCTTGAGAATAGGTGTGTATCCATAACTCAACCAATTATGAGACTGGACATTTTGTAACTGTAAAGACCCACTACCATAAACAGGGGTCCAAAATGTACACTTCTTATTACAATAACTTAAAAGATGCCAAGGATAGCATTTATCTATGAGTACTCCAGGAAAATGCTCATACCAACATAGCAACCCTCAGTGTGTCTGGTATTGTGTGCACATTTTCGGTAATTATTATGATAGCCAAAGAGTAAGAAATTGTTAACACCTACCTCCAAATAGAAAATTAAGAAGCAAATCATGCATTAATTCCCCCAGTGCCATGAGCTGCTGATTAGGGATTYAGTCTCTTGCTTGTAAGTAGGTGTCAGCAGGGCTATTGAATCCTTCCAGAATAAGACACAAGTATTTTCCCATTTACTCCTAAATACTTTGCTGTATGTTTCTACAAATTGGGAAGGCATATTCTTATGTGACCACAGTATCAGCGAGGATGTCTAACACTGTGAGAATTCTAATACCAATTTCATCAAGTTTGTTAATAACATCTTTTATAAAAGGAATTTGGAGGCAGGAGAGACTCAGCAGTTAAGAGTTCTGATTGCTTTTAGAGGATCCTGACTCAGTTCCCTGCACCTGCATGGCAGCTCCCCATCTGTAATTCCAGTTCCTTAGGTTCTGATTCCCTCTGCTGGCCTCTGTGACACTCTATGCACTTAGTGCACAAACAAAACACCCAGATGCATAAAAATTAATAAAGCTCAAAAATATTTCCCAGAATGGAAATTGAAGTTGAATACAATATTTAATTATTACGTCTCTCCATCTGTTTTCCTTATGGTTTTAAATAGATGCATCTAAGGCTAGAAGTGTAGGTCAGTGGAATTATGCTGGGCTCATGAAATGGGTACATCTTTTAGGCACACAGGGTTAACTAGTACAATGGCTGTGCAGCTGTGACGATAGTTTCAGCATGGCCCCGTCCTTCCATTTTCAAAGTGGAGAAAAATCTATAATCTTCCTTTAAGTGTGACCTTGTATATTTTATGTGATTATGCCAGTGAGTGCAGAAATGGCTAATTAAGGAGACAGTGTACTGAGACATTGGCTAGTATAGTTTAGGAGGCTGGAAGACAGGGGCTRAGTGAACAAGTAAATACATTGAGAACATTTTTCTTACATTAGCGTTTCTATTGCTGTGATAAAATCCCATGACCAAAAGCAGCTTGAGGGCTTATTATTATTATCTTTCACTTTCAGGTAATAGTGTATTACTGAGGGATGGATGTCTAGGCAGGAACCTGGAGGCAGGAACTGAAGCAGAGGCCATGGAAAAGTACTGCTTGCTCCTYATGGCTTACTCAACCTGTTTTCTTAYAGAGCCCAGGCCACTTGCCCAGTGAGTGCCACCCACACTGAGCTGGGCCCACCAACACAAGTCATTAATCAAGAAAATGTTCCACAGACTTGCCAACAGGCAAACTTATGGAGACACTTTCTCAGCTAAGATTCCCAATTCCCAGATATAGTCAGGCTTGTGTGGAATAGATGAAGATCAATCAACACAACATGGGATCAGGTTTCTACTGACAGAGAAAGGAGCACAAATATGAAACTGGAAAAATTAGAACAAACCTGTATTTCCCACTAGATATGCTACTAGAATCTAGAACCTATGACACCCCAATGACAAGGAGCACACCATGTCTAAGACCATGACTTCTAAGTATTATTGTCCACTGAAAGGAGCTAAAACTTTTTAGAAATGGATGTTTTCAAGGCTAAAATGATGGAAGCACAAAGTAGATCTACAACCACAAAGTATGTACCCAAGAGGAAAGAAAAGYTCAGCTGAGCAGTGTCAATGGGCACAGGCACCAGGTTCATTTTCGAAAACAGAGTATGAAGCATGGAGGATTCATATGTGTAAATATGCACATGTGTGTGTGTATGTGTGTGTGTGCATGTAAGCTATGACAGAGGGAAAATTTGCCTTAACGAATGTTACAAATAATTAGAAATTTAAAAGGAGGATTTGTTAGAGTAAAATGTTAATTTTTGAAGTTTTATGAAAATACTAAAATTGAAAATTTTGAATTACTACTAAATTAAAGATGGGGACATATTTTCTGAGATAAGGTTAATCTGCAGGGTTCTGTAGTTCTTACTATAGGCATCACATTTATATAGGAATTATTTTAAAAAGGCTTAAATTATTTCAAGAAAATTTATTCAGTAGTAACAAAAAAGAAAGGCAGAGATCATAATGACTTTTAAAGTTTCTGTATTAAAAAGCATAAAGGTTATAAAATTAAACCTATGAAAAGGCATAAGAATATTGAAGTCATTTCTTTTTTAAAACTAAGACTTACTTGTGTATGTTTGTGCATCACACACATGGAGGGACTCACAGAGGCCAGAAGAGGGTTTCAGATACCTGGGAACTGAAGTTATAGGTAGTTGTAATCCACCTGATATAGGAGCTGTGAACTAAAGTGAGGTTCCCTTCAGAAGCAGCAAGAGCTCTCTAACCACTGAACCATCTCTCCAGGCCTAAAGTCATTTCTTTCTAGCAGTCTATAACATTTTTATAATATTTGATCTTCTCATTTTCAGCCTGATCGGATGTGACATCRCCTAAGTGCTGGGGAGTCACACTTGTAGATAAGTCTGTGAAGGCCTCTCCCAAAAGGATTAAAGAGAGGCTAATAGTGACTTTGAATGCAGATGGCACCATTCCATGGATTGGTAGCCCAGAAGAATAATTCGCCTTTTTCTGTTTTCTATTTAGCAGTGAATCAAACAGCTTTCTCGCCATCATGCTATAAACTCCTTCGACATGTTGAACTAAGCCTTCTGAAACCACGAGCCCAAATAAATCAGTTCCACCCTTACATTGTTGACATCATGGATTTTGGTCACAGATACAAAAACATAAATAACATGAGAAACCTGACTTGACAGTGGGAGTGTTAATATAACTAACTCTGACTACGGGATTCTTAAGCCTTTGGAACTGGTTTGTGGAAGGAATTTGACAGGATTTCATCATTAGTCTGAGGAAGCCCCAGACTGCACTTTACAGAACTTGCTGGGTGATTTTAAGGGAATGCCCAGAAGATCACGATTCTGCACACAAACAGTAAGGATGTGTTTATGAAGGTTCGGAGGGAAACAGCCATCCAACTGGGAGTTAAGCTCAACTTATTCATGTTCCACCCRGAAAAAGAATGTGTCTACCTTATATGTATATTCTGAAATTTTGTGAGATGCTGAATTGAAAGATAAGAAACTAACAAACCTGGCAGAGGCTAGTTCAAGACAGCACACAACTGCACAAATTTCATTTGGTCTGATGTAAAGTAAGAACCAGAAGCAAAAAGCAGAGTAGGAAGATTTGGAATTAGCCAGGGATGGGAACAGCATGAAAATGAGTGAAAAGAAGGATATAATTGTTATTGAGATTAGCACCTCAAGAAAAGTTAATCGCCTTATATCCAAACCTCGGGGAATTGGCTATATACTCTACCTTTTATAAGTTCCTAAGTATAAAACCATAAATTCATTTGAAAGCCTTTCCCTAAAAGAGAGAGAGAGAGAGAGAGAGAGAGAGAGAGAGAGAGAGAGAGAGAGAGAGAGAGCCACAGAAGCATTCTGCCCTCAACTAGGGAAATGTTTAACCAAAACTGTTATAGCCATGGCCCAAAGGGGTCCCACTATTGACAAAGCTAGTGTCAAATCTTCATGTTATCAGTATAATTCTGTTTTTAAAGACATTCAAGATGCAAGAGCTACAGGGTCAAGCAAGCTTGCTTTCATCAATACTTTTAAAGAATGTCTAGGAGACCTGGGAATGTGTCACATGGTCTGTTTCCCTGCAAGGAGCTCCTAAAAGAGTGGTATATGAAGCTGTAAGGGTGAAGCCAAAGCTGCAATATGTTAGAGATGCCAGGGCTATGGATTGCCAACTGAGGAAACCTTCAGGCAGCAGATGGAGTCATCCCAGGGAAGATGCTATGTGGGCGATGATTGATAAGTTCACTGTGTTGGGTCTCTCCTAGCTCTATCGAGCTCGCATGCTCTGGATGCCAAGTGTGAAGCTACAGGACTTAATGTTGGAAGTTTTGTGTGCCTCTCTTGCTTTAGTCATGTCATTTCTTTATTTCTATTTCTCCCTTTTAAAATGGTGATGCTTCCTCTGTATCACTGTACCCTGAAAACACACACCTTTTCTTTGGCCGATGTGGACTTCGACATTTGGAACTGTTAAAAGACATCGAAGATTCATGGGGACGAGCATGTTTTACATGATGAAATAGACATAAGCTGTTTCAAGGGCCAGGGGTAGAATACATATTTGGAAAATGTGTTAGAACAAAATGCTAAATCCATTTGGTCCATAACTTTTGTTAGTTTCAATGTGTCTGTTTACTTTGTGTTTCCATGATGAAAGTGGGGTATTGAAGTCTCCCACTATCATTGTTTGAGGTACAATGAGCTTTAGTAAAGTTTCTTTATGAATGTGGGCGCCCTTGCATTTGAAGCACAGATGCTCAGAACTGAGAGTTCTTCTTGGTAGATTTTTCCTTTGATAAGTATGAAGTGTCCTTCCTTATCCTTTTTGATAACTTTTGATTGAAAGTTGATTTTATTTGATATTAGAATGTCTACTCCAGCTTGTTTCTTGGAACCATTTGCTTGGAAAAATGTTTTCCAGGCCTTAATCTGAGGTAGTGTCTGTCTTTGACACTGAGGTGCATTTCCTGTATACAGCAAAATGCTGGATCCTCTTTACATATCCAGTCTGTTAGTCTATGTCTATTTATTGGGGGAAATGAATCCATTAATGTTAAGAGACATTAAGGAATAGTGATTGTTGCTTCCTGTTATTTTTGATGTTATCTTTATGTTTGTGTAGCTATCTTCTTTTGGGTTTGTTGAAAGAAGATTACTTTCTTGCTTTTTCTAGGGTGTTGTTTCCCTCCTTGTGTTGGTATTTGCCATCTATTATCCTTTGTAGAGCTGGATTTGTGAAAACATATTGCATAAATTCGGTTTTGTYATGGAGCATCTTGGYTTCTCYATCTATGGTAATTGAGAGTTTTGCTGGGTATAGGAGCCTGGGCTGACATTTGTTTGGATATCAAATTGACAAGAGGTGGATTTGTAATGGTTAATCTTCATTTTCAACCCGACTGAAACTAGAATTATACTTTTGTGTATGTAGGATAATTTCCAGAGATTAACTTAGTTGGTTAGACCCTCCTGCCCCAAATGTGGGTGACAAAATCCCATGGGCTGTGAGCTTAAACACAACCAAAAGAAGAAAGGAGGAAGAAAAATGCTACCATTTCCTTTCTTTCCTTCTGGGTCCACCATGAACTCTATAGTTCTCCTCTACCACACCTTCCCATCACTATTATCCAAGGATCCCTGCTCCAATGGACTGACCTCCCTAAMATCATGAGTCAAATAAATCCCCTCATCCTTTAGGTTGCTTTACTTAGGTATTTTGTTTATAGCAACAAACAGCTAAATAATAACATTTTAAGCATGATAAWAGCTAGAAATATGCATGTCAGAGCTGCAAGCGGYCGCTGACTGGCGCGCGGACACCAACTCGCTCGGGRTCTGGGTACTCTGGACCCAGGTCCTTGACCCAGGCAGCCACCTTGCATTGGATCAGAACAGCGGGTGGTCACGGAGCTCACCTGCCCAGCTACCAACTCGCC
>BDUI01015445.1:15388-26903 GCA_002335545.1 Apodemus speciosus
ACCAAAAATTGCTAGGAATGGAGAAAGGCCGAGGCACCCATGGGCTGCTCAATACCAGCCCCGATCCCCTCAGCTTGTCTCTAATACTTTCACAGAAAGCTCCTCTTTCCTTGCCCCTTCTAGATTGTTCCAGATTGTTGGGCTTCCCTCTGCCCAACTGCCAGGCCACAGGCTACTAGGAACCACAAACCCTATTCTCCAACCCCAAACGATGCAACTCTGAACTGGAAACAGCAAAATTCTCATAGGTATATGTAACACAGGTCTCTCAAACTGTTAAAAAATGAAAATTGAAAAGAGCACCCCTTAAAGACCTGCCTTGAGTATTACTGGAGAGCTCCTTCTACCAGAGCTGAAATTTGGAAGCTCTGCCCTTGAATGAGTATCCACTTCAGTTAGCCAAGAAGCAGCCAAGCACTGGCCTGGTGGTCTGAAGGAGGCCCTGGCTCAACAGAAACTGTAGCAAAGAACAAAGTACAATGAATTGTTTCCCAGACCTGGGAGGGACCTTCTTCAGTAATTCCTTTCCAAAGACCAATCCCCACCTGGTAACTAGGTGGTATCTAAGGCAAAAACTCATGTTGCTTGGCCTACTCTCCTTCCAAGTGACCTGAGTTTTTGATAGAAAGAGGAATATCACTTGCCCTTTGTCAATTCTGCCACTAGCTAGCTATGTCATTGTAGGCCAACTCTATGGCGTGGGACTAATAGGACTGCATTCCGTCAGCTCTGGAGGTCATTACAGCTAGACTGCATACTCATCTGACGGTGGTGTTTTACACCATTTGACTGTCACGCTCTTTATTCCAAACATAATTTAAGCAATTTAAAAGCACTTCTTGAACCCAAACAATATCTTTGTTCAACAGATTTGTTAAAAACAATCCTGAAATTTGTTACTTAAAAGGCAACTTAGATCCTAGCAGAAAGTCTCCAGGCATGCGTCTGAACTCCGCTTGAACGCCTCCTGAAGAACGAAGGGCATACGGCACGTGTACTTTCCCTCCAATSAGGAATTAACCTATTATCAACAAATTAAAACTTCAGGAGTAATTCCTGTTCATTATTACCCATCAGCACGAGCATGTTTATATACTACAACAATCCTAACATTAGAATCAAAGTTGTCTTTAGCTTTAGATGGTCATCAGTTGGGGTGGGGTCAGGGGATGATGTAGGTAGGAACTTCCAGAATGTTTCTGGGCAATTTGTTTTGTGGGGAATTGAACCCAGGGCCTCATGAATGCAAAGCAAACACTCTACCTACTAAGCTATTACGTCCACAGCCCTGGAAAGACCAAACAGGAAAAGCAGATAAACAGAATAGAACCCACACCAAAAAGAACATTGGAAAATTCAGAGTAAGGAAGAGAGAGAAAGAATGAGGGGAGGGGAAGGTCAAAATTGGGAACGCCAGAGCCACAGCGTACCAGCATCCCACAAAACTTCCAAGGCACATTCCAAACACATTCAAAGCTCTTTGTTTTCCTTTTGAGCAGAAAGTGTAACCGAGAGACTGTGTTTACTTGTACATTTTAGTTAGTCTTCCATACTGAAGACTAGGAGGACTCTACTGAGAACAGTACTCAAGTCCACAACCCCAGATATCTGAGGGGGATTGCCTGCAATGTCCACCAACCCCCAGGTTCCTGGTGAGGAACCCTGCCTGAGCTTAAAGCTCTCACCTCAGAAGGGTGCCACAGTGTGTTGGCAAGTGTTACATAAACTTTCACAATTGCAGGTCTGTTCTTGCAATCAAGTGATACCTCCAACACTAACAACACAGTGAATGCGCAGGCATTTCTAGTTGACGCTTAGGATGTTACGGTGGCTTTTCTCAAGAACAGGGGAAGCTTTCTGGGTTAACGACCTGGGGACACTTGGACAGAGGCTGTGCCTCATGTCACCACCTTGTCCCCAACAGTGAAACGAATGTTCCACATGTTTTCAGGAAGATCATTAAAGACAAACAGAAATCAACTTTGCTGATTAGAATCCCAAATCATCTTTTTGGATTTTGTAGTGCTGGACTGAACCCAAGGCCCACACTTACTTACATAAAAAGCTCTCCCACCCAGCAGTACCTCCAGCCCYGATCTTGTATTTTTATAAATTCTGGTCTTGAAAATATCATGCAGATAATATGAAATGAGTAACTAGGACATTGGTTCATTTAGCCAAAGAAGTCTTTGTTGCACATGGCTCATTAGATAGTCACAAAGATGGGTGGCTATGAGCAGAGCCCTTGGGTCCTCTTCCAGAATTAAATTGGCAGCAGGAAGAATCTCAACTTGGAACGCCCTAAAAGTTGGAACAAGGAGGGAGTTGGGCATACTTGCCCATGGGGACGTGGAGAAAGGTGCAAGCTCATGCACAGTGATGCCCCACAAAGCAGACAGACATAAGGGCTAAATTTGAAAGATGAAATCCAAAAAAGAGCTATGAATGACCTTTAAAATGTTTCACTTCTTCCTATCAAAACATAAGCATTTTCATGCAATAAGTGCTTTTTAAAAAATATGGGTCCACCATGATGCCCTCTCACAGAGTTTATATACACCATAAAATATGCTTTAAAAAAAAAAAAGGCAAAGCTAAAGGAACATGAACTCTAAGAGCAAGGTGATTAATTAAGCCTTCTCACCACAGCCTAACTAAGCTCACCCGGAATCATCCCAGGCTCTAAAGCACAGCCGGTATGTACTGCACGCATGTGCCACCATACACAATCGGCAAGCAGAAACAACTGCCGATRGCCTTGACCATAGAGAGATAAACAGCCTGGTGTGGTTGTGAACAAAGCAACTCCTCACTGGCAAGGAGTCCCTGAAAACAGGACGCAAGCCCCAAGGTCACAGGCCACAGACAAGTCATGMAGAAGATCTAGGGCAGGTTTTTATTATGTGAGGGCAAAAGATGTTAACAGGAACTCCCTCAGTGGTTCAAATACACAGGAAAGGCTGTCTTCAGAAGCCACCTC
Organism: Apodemus speciosus; assembly: GCA_002335545.1. Taxonomy (NCBI): domain Eukaryota; kingdom Metazoa; phylum Chordata; class Mammalia; order Rodentia; family Muridae; genus Apodemus; species Apodemus speciosus. The sequence goes on from BDUI01015445.1 coordinate 18,369, forward strand.
CTCCTGGGAACCACAAAGTAGCAGAAATCTTCCAATCCAGGTAGGTGGCCTTTCCTGACTGCAGGGTTCAACTGTAACTAGCAAGACGCTGCAAATGGCCCAGTATGTAAGGGTGCCCTTGGGACCCACCCAAACTCCAGGGGGAGAGGGCCAAATACATGCGTTTTCAAGCAAGAAGTGGGAAAAATGATAGAGCCGTATCTTGCCACAGAGCCTGTACAAAATTGTGGGAAAACTACAAAATTCAAAGAACTAAATCCAGACTGTGAATAACACTATGCCGGATATGACCGAGTGCTCAAACCACAACAATAACTGAACTCATGTAAGGGATTCTGGAGTCTCTCACCTGCATCAAGACCCTTCCCTCCATTCTCAGGCCTGTGATAATACAGMACCCCTGTGAGGCTCTGTAAACCTACCACTGTAGGAATAGGTTCCATTCGGCACCTGAGGGCCAGGAAACCCTTTGTCCATCCAAACCCAAAGCTAACAGGAGTAAGTAAGTGCAGAACCAAGCAACCATGCATCACTGTTAAAGGGATGCTCAGGGTTACGCCTCAATGTTCAAACTAGGATCAGCCAGGAAAAGGAAGAGTGTGTRGAGACAGACGCATGAAGATCTACACAGCAGYGCTGGCCAATCACACCCAATGAGAGAGGCTACATGCACAGTGATGACAGAATTCTCACAGGTTGGAGAAAAAGGAACTGAAAGAAATGAGTCAGATGCTCCCACATAGAAAAGGTCTTTATTAAAGACAAGAAAAACAGTTAACGGTCTTAGCTTATCACTGCTGTGACCCTTTAGAGTATAATGCCTCATGTTGTGATGACCCCCCACCATAAAATGATTTTATTGCTACTTAACTTCAATTTTGCTGCTGTGAATCTTAATGTAAATATCTGTGTTGTTCAAAGGTCTTAGGTGACCCCTGGGAAAGGGTTAACAATCCCCAAGGGGGCCGGACCCACAGACTGAAAAACCAGTGTTCTAAAGGAAGGGGGAAAGGGGACACTCAAGGAGGGGCCGGAGGAGAAATCTACAGTAGGCATGGCAATGGACTCTCCCGGTCCCCGCACTCGCAAGTCCACCGAACCCAGAAATTAAAATTATATCACAAATTTAACTGACGAAGAGTTAGTGGTTTGTGCTTATAATTATTGCACTTTGGAGCCAGAGAAAGAGGACTGCTATAGGATTTAAGGGTGGCTTGGGATACATGAGTTCCAGAGACTCCTTGGCTACAGTGTGGGATCCTGTCTCAAAATAAAATAAATAAAATCAACTGCAGACCTCAGGAGCACATCTTTTCAGCATAATAAACCGATTCAAGACTACAGCTCTATGACAGTCTAAAATCAGTCATGTGGGTGGAAATCAGCTCCAAGCGTCTAAGTTTCAGTATTTCCTAAGAGCTGTTACAAAATATAAAGTTTCAAGATAAAACTAAATCTCATGCAGAGAGGAGCCAGTCTGGAGGCTGCAGACCGCTCTGGCCCACACAAATCCATCAGACACACTCTGGAAGAAGCAACATGCCTGCCTTCCAGAAATCTGATTTAAACATGTTAATGATTATCAAAGCCATCTAAAAGTGTAAGCACGGACTCTGACAGAGCATGAAAAAACTCTGATATGAGTTAAATAATAGGACGTGGTGACAGACACAGAAAATGAAAGCTCACAGCCATTATTTCCTAACAGAGAAGTCTGTGTTGCTATAATTTGTCCTGTTAATAAGTCTGTAAAGTGTTTTAAAATCTTAAAAGATCTCATAGTTGCCACTGGCCCTTCCTCTTTATAGATCCCATTTGATTTCTTGCTCAGATACGGCTGTGAAGACTTCAAATGGCATCGCTTCTTTCCACTGGACTCACTTGCTTCAGAATAAGCTGTGAAGTCCTACCTTGGCTTATTTCAGACCCTGACTCACCTGATCATCATTTGGAGGGTCTCCAGAGCTCCTGTCCTCTTAGCATCCACATGAGAGCGCCCAGAGTCCCAAGTGCACTGTGACATCTGCTTCAAGACACGGCCTTGTTTCCCTGACTGACCCCTTGCTTCTCACCCACAGGCCGGTAGGAGCTGCAGAACTGCTACCGTGCCCACGGCCTGTTAACTACAGACTGCTGACTTCCTATGTATTCTGCACGTGGCACTTCTTGTTCCTGAGCACATGCTGTACCCTGCGCCCRCTGTTCTCAGAGGACTTCTGTGTCATTGCTATCACCGTCTAGTACAGACCCAAAGCTATACCATCTCAACTAGAAATACTCTGTGTGATAGACCCATTTCTTTTCAGTGAGCCCTCGATACTGCATTACAACTACTGCTCTGCGGCTCTATCTTAAAAGGCAGTTTGCTGGACAGGAGATGACTCCGTGGTTAAGAGCACTGCCTGCTCCTCCAGAGGATGGAGGTCTGATTTCCAGCACCCACATAGAGGCTCACAATCATCTGTAACTCCAGTTACAGGTCACACTGGCTTCTGACACCCTCTTCTGGCTTCCTCAGGAACTGTATATACAAGGCACATTTGACAAACATGCAGGAAAAATACCCACACAAATGAAAAAAAAAAAAAAAGGAGAAAGAAAAAAAGGTGACTGGTTAGTATTTAATACATCGAAGTTAGATAAGCAGCTTACAATTCTGACATTACCATTAGAAATATTTTTAAAAAACATGATCTAAGTAGCCCTAGATGTTCTGGAACTTGCTATGTTAACCAGGCTAGTCTCAAACTCACCCGCCTCTGCTTCCGAAGTGCTGGGATTAAAGACATGGGCCACCAGACCTGGCTATTTTAATGTGTCTTTACTGAGAATTCTCCAGCTACTCAGAAATATCTAATCTGAGTTTGAATAGACCCAAGGTTTTCTGAAAACGTGGAAATTTGTCAAAGAGTTATAATCATTACCACACGTCAATTTTTAAATGCCATGATGGAGAAATCAATCATGTTGTGATGTAAGCAGGGTGTGTGTGTGTGTGAGTGTAAAATCTTCAAAGAGTAAAAAAAAAAAAAAAAAGTTAACCTAATTTCCTGTGCGGTCCTTTGAGCATCGTGACTCCAATCCTGGGACTCCAGTGCGBGTTARTRAGCCTACCCACGGCCTACCTAGTCGCAAGGTCTGGGAAGCCAACAGTGTGTGTTCTAACAAGCTCTCTGTGGTTTGAGAACCACGGGTCCAACGTAACAAACTCCACAGAGAACTGAAGCCAAACATTTCCTCATATTCAATTTTGTTTGTTTTTGAGACAGTCTCACTATATAGGTTAGCCTTGAACTTGTGATCCTCCTGCCAGCCGGCATGGTCATTGAAAACACACCCGGCTGTCTTAAAATCTTCTATGAACGTAGTGACCCTGGTCACTTGTTGTCAACAGTTCTCTGTAAGCCAAGGTTCTTTAACACTGCACCTGAATCCAATTAGTCCTATGAGCTCTCATAGGCAAAACACCTCTTGATTGTGTGTCATCGATCTAACAGCATTACCAGATATGTAGTAGACACAGGCAAATATAAAGTTACTTATATTAAGTAATTTATATTGAATACCTAAAAATGCAGCCTACACACAGCTGACCTCTGAACACAAAGTGTCAAAGGGTTCCTTTCATTTGTTCAGCTAGGGTCACTTCTGTTGCTATCGGCAGTGTTTGGTTCTGTCTTAAGGTTTTGTGTTTGGTTTTGTTTCTAAGGCAACCACAGGAATTACTGGGGCACTTACTCGGCAGTTTGAGGAGCTTACGCTTTTTTATGTACCCATCAAAAAGACCCCACCGGCATGGTAATGCATACCTTTGATCCCAACACTCTAGAGGCAAAGGTAGACCAGTCTGGTTTATGTAGTGAGTTCCACAGGGCTCACAGTCAGACCCTGTACAGAGATTCGCTCCAGAATTATTTTAAAATAGGCCACAAAAATAGGCAGAAATTCCTTAAGAGAAGGGTTGCTGCCCCGCCTCAGTTCACATTTCAATCGGAATATTCATGCCTTTTGATTTTGTTTTGAGGGGACAGGTTTGTATTTCCTTGTGTTATACTTACTTTACAGTAAAATTAGTTTTCACTATGGGACATACTGTGGGGCAGAATGACAGGTCCCGACATTGGGAGTCCTAGAAGCTATGGAAAAAAATGTAGGCTGAAAAACCCAGGCATTACATCACAGCATCAAGTGGGCCCATCTGCTACACAAGATGGAGAGGGGACTGCTGCAGTCTTCCRCAAACACTGCTGCACGCACGCACGCACGGCAGCTGCACAGCCACACCGCTCYGACGCAACTCTCACATGTAAGGACATCAGGGTTTCCCACCTTGAGTCCTTGTTTTAAACATGTTTGACATGTCCTATACCCTTTTTATAAAAATATTCCCCAGTAGTTACTTCCATCATAAAACACTTGCTCCTGGTCTACCTTCAATAGCCACTTGGAGACGTTTCCAAGGTTCACTGCACAGACTGAGGCTGAGAGGTTATAAAATGAAGGCTCCGTTCCCATTCTTATACTGAAACTGTTTTCATGCCATGCTGTGGTTATATTTTCAGTCTTCTTTTCAGAATTAACATCATCATCATCATCATCATCATCATCATCATTATTATTTTATGTCATGAGCCAAATAACCTAACTAAAGCTCTTCAATGCACGGAATTTTACTTTCTTCAATCAAAATAAATATTTGCTTTTCTCCGTGTGCATATAGTCTTCTTCTAACCTGTACACCACATCTCATGACTTTTACTCTGTCATGAAATGAGGGTAACAACTAAGGAAAAGAAACCAAGGTCACACTTGACCAGAACGCCTTGGAAGAACCGTGGCGTCAGAGTGACGTGAGAACTATGTCCTCAGTCTTCTCCTCCACTCTTCAACCTGCACTCTGGGGCTGAAATGACGTGACCAGTTTACTCAATAAATATCTTAGTGTTCCCGATGCCAAGCCCTGTGCTAAGCTCCGGAGACATAACCGCCAGCAAGACACATCCTGCCTGGCTCCTCACAACACATTGAAACACAAAACAAAACATCACCTAATTCAGCTTGTGAGGTATTCATTTGGTTTATGCTCCAATTACTCCCCTCCATTTGTAAATAATTACTCATCATTATAACTATCCTCAGCTTCTTCACTCTGCTCCTGAAAGAGAGACCACGAGACCACATACRGTACAAGAGCAGCTTATGTAATGACACAGATGTTCTCTAGCTGAAGGCCTCATCCAGGTCAGAAAAAAATGTCACCAGCAAGTCCCTAGAATCTAGGAATGAGGAGTCTTTGTGCCAATGCCCTAGAATCATCAAGATTTCTCTTTTAAAGGTATACTGTCTTAGCTTCAATGTTTGCTTGTTACATGAGAAGACTCAAAGAGAAGCAAATCCTCCATGCTGTCCCTTAAGGAACCACTAGTGGCTGTCTACATTTGCATCAACTCCAACTTCAGTCTCTGTGTCACGAAAGCCACACTTGAAGATGTTAAGATGCTTGAGGGTCTCAATCGAGTAACATACAGCAAACCACAGATTTAAAAAATCTCTTCTTCGTCTCAGAAAGCCCCACAGGGCTGAGGGACTCTCACATAGCTCTGTATATCCAATCTGAAAATTACAGGGTAATGAACTATGACGAAGTATTTGTGCCTTACCACACACAGCACATGAAAGCACGTCTGCTGGTAATGTCTGTCACTTCTTTCCACATACGGGGGAAGTGGCACCAGTAGGGAGCTACTCTCCCGAGGCGTCCTCAGTAAGGAAATGCACTGTCCACGGGGCCGAAATGAGGGGAGCTAGAAAGCAAATGAAAACCATTGATCCTTACTGCCATCTTTTCAATCCCATTTGCAGAAAGGCGTCAGCAGCGCCATATTTTGTGTTTTTCACAAAAGGGAGTGTGCCGTTCACCTGACCGGCCGCTCATAACAGAGGCGGTAAGGGTGCCTCGGAATGAACGTGGGTGAGGGAGGCAAAGAGAACCCAATGGTGGCCAGTGGAAAGAATTCAGTGCCAGTGTGTGCCACTGATACTTAAAAAGGAAAAAATAATTCCTAACTTTGATAAGCAGTTTATTGTGACTGATCTGTGTCTGACAAAATGCGCCAAGGATGTGCGTAAGACCACATGACATTTAAAAAAAAAAGTTGGGGCTGGAGAGATGGCCCGCAGTTAGGAGCACTAGTAACTCTTCCGGAGGCCCTGAGTTCAATTCCCGGCACCTACATGGTAGTCAAGTACTGTTGACTATAGTATAGTCTTTAACTATAGCCCCATAGGATCTGATGCCCTCTTCTGGTGTGCAGATGTACATGCAGACCAAACACCCACAAATACAAAATTTTTAAGACCAAATTCTTCAAAAAGAGGAGGTGCCCAAGAAGCAGACAAGTCATCCCCCCCACCCCCCGACAGGGTTTCTCTGTGTAGCCCTGGCGGTCCTGGAACTCACTCTGTAATCAGGCTGGCCTTGAACTCAGAAATCCGACTGCCTCTGCCTCCCAAGTGGTGGGATTAAAGGCGTGCGCCACCAGTCCCGTCTTCCAGACAAGCCATCTTAACAGAGCTGTGTAAGAAACCCCCAGCCCTGGGTTCTTAACCTGGGGACCTCAACTCTTTTCAGGGGTCACCTTTTCACAGGGGTAGGCTAAAACCATTGATAAAAACAGATACTTTATATTACGTTTCATAACAGCAAAATTAGTTATGACATAGAAATGAAAATASTTTTATCATTGGGGGTCACAACATGAGGCATTGTATGAAGGGGGTCACAGCATTAGGAAAGTTGAGACCACCAGTTCCTAAACAGTCTGAAAATGCTTAAGAAAAAGGTGTCACTCGTGGTGATGGCATCAGAATAGACAGAGGAGGAACACAACGTTCAAATAATTGGCTGGACAATTATTTATTCCAGACCAGCAAYGTTCACATTTATGATGTGCTGGCCTGGGTGGGTCCTCCAAGCTCTGCTCACCAAACCGCAACGAAAGTGATCACTAACCTCGGTCTCAAATATACTTACCCTGGCCCGCCATGCAGCGAACTCTATTTGGTGGCAGCCACTAGTATGCACATTGAGTTCTTTAGGTCACAGAAGACAACAATGATAATGCAAATAGTCACAAGATTATTAGAATTACAGCTACTTTGAGAGAAACTGGAGTTTAATGTCATTTGGTATCACCTTAGGTAGCAGCAAGCACATTTTCTGGACAAGTACTGCAACCCCCACATCTTAGGGTTCCCACCAGCATCACATAAACGATAAACCAAGGAGGAAAAAGGGACGTTCGTAAAAAAGCAAAGTGCTTCCTCTAGAATTTCCAGGGCAGAACTTTTCAGATTCTCTACCCAATGGGGGCAGTTTGTCTACACCCAAACTGTGACCTACCATGTCGCCCTGACTCACTGAGCACAGGTGGAACACAGATGCACCCTCTGGACCCTTCCTTCCGTTTACACGTCTGTTAAACGACAACAAACAAGAAGATACTCTGAGGGACCCACCTGTTAACCTCAAATTGCTTGGAGCCCCCACCGCCTTCCTCCACAGTGAACTTCTAGAATAGGTAGCCTGAAGGCATTAATGAATATACCAAACGGTTCTCCTCCCTTCCAAACGAGGGAACCTTTCCAGATAAAAGCTGTAACAATAGAAATCCATGTACAGAAATCCGGGCCCTCGGGCTAACTAACAGGCACTTTTCCTAGGTCATCCCCAAAGGTGAAAGGTCTCTCCAGCAACCCCAAGTAATGGTTTCAAATATGTACTGTGGGGCCTGCTCCCATGAGGCCCAGAGTCCGGGAGTCCTCAAGCATCAGCTCTGCTAGAACCTGTGCCTCCATTCCTCCAAATGTAAAAACTGTTACTCCTCCAGGGTTGTCGCCATGTTTGCGCAGTCATCCTGTCTGGCACATAGAGGCCCCATTTTGTGATAGCTCGACATGTTAACTATTGGGGCTATTTTTCACTCTTCGATGCGTAAATACAGATGACTCAACATCTAGCCTATCAAAGCTGGCTACCTATCAGTTTTTATTCCTACTGCGTCACAATTACTGGAGAAGGAGGAGGTGAAGAAAATGGCCTTCAGTCCAGACTCTATTTGGATTTCAGTTCCCTAGCTATGAGAGTGGGTATCGGGATTAATTCTAAAGCTCTCGGGTGGATTACACCGCGCAGCCTGGATGAAGAGCCATGTAGGTACTTCTGTGTCCAGTGATATAACACACCTGGGAGGTCCACTCGATCCCTCTGTTGAGTCTCCGGCCCGGGGGTGGGGGGGTTGGGGGGGGACAGCCGACTGGCAGGGATGCTGTGACGACGAACCCAAATACTGCTGGGGGAACAACTGCGACCAACCCCGCAAGACTGTACCTCAGAAGTAGTTTTCGGGCTGTTCTGGGGGGTCTGCGACCCTCCCCCGCGTCCCGGTCGCCAGCGCCCAGCCCCCTCGCGGCCGCGGCACGTGACTCGACACGCGCCAGCTGCACGCGGGCTCCATCAAAACAAAAACAGAGGAG
>BDUI01015449.1:15898-32917 GCA_002335545.1 Apodemus speciosus
GTTATAAAATCAACTCAAGCAAATCAGTAGCCTTTCTATACTCAAAGGATAAGCATGCTGAGAAAGAAATTAAGGAAATGATACCCTTCACAATAGCCACAAACAATATAAAGTAACTTGGTATGACTCTAACCAAACAAGTGAAAGATCTGTATGACAAGAACTTCAGGTCTCTGAAAAAGGAAATCGAAGAAGACCTCAGAAAATGGAAAATTCTTCCATGCTCATGGATTGGCAGTATTCATATAGTAAAAATGGCCATCTTGCCAAAAGCAATATACAGATTTAATGTAATCCCCATCAAAATCCCAACTCAGTGATTCATAGAGTTAGAAAGAATAATTCTCAAATTCATATGGAATAATAAAAACCCAGGATAGCTAAAACTGACTTCTGCAGTAAAAAAATGACTTCCCACTAATTCCCGACATTAAAAGAACTTCTGGGGGAATCAGTATCTTGGACCTCAAGCAGTACTACAGAGCAATAGTGTTAAAAACTGCATGGTATTGGTACAGTGACAGACAGGTAGATCAATGGAATAGAATTGAAGACCCAGAAATGAACTCACACACCTATAGTCAAAGGACTATATATAGTCAAAGGAGCTAAAAACCATCCAATGGACAAAAGATAGCCATTTCAACAAATAGTGATGGGTCAACTGGAGGTCAGTATGCAGAAGAATGCAAATCGATCCATTCTTATCTCTTTTTACTAAGCTCAACTCCAAATGGATCAAGGACCTCCACATAAGGCCAGACAAACTGAAACTAATAGAAAAGAAACTGCAGAAGAGCATTGAGCACATGGGCACAGGGGAAAAGTTCCTGAACAGAACACCAATAGCTTTTGCTCTAAGATCAAGAATTCACAAATGGGACTTCATAAAATTACAAAGTTTCTATAAGGCAAAGGACAATGTCAAATGGACAAAATGGCAACCAACAAATTGGAAAAATATCTTCTCCAACCCTACATCCAAGAGTGGGCTAATATGCAAAATATACAAAGAACTAAAAAAGTTAGACTGCACAGAGCCAAATAACCCTATTAAAAATGGGGTACAGAGCTAAACAAAGAATTTTCACCTGAAGAATTTCTAATGGCTGAGAAGTACCTTAAGAAATGTTCAACATCATTAGTAATTAGGGAAATGCAAATCAAAACAACCCTGAGATTTCACCTCATACCAGTCAGAATGGCTAAGATTAAAAACTCAGGAGACAGCAGGTGTTTGTGAGGATGTGGAGAAAAAGGAGCACTCCTCCACTTCTGGTGGGGCTGCAAGCTGGTACAACCACTCTGGAAATCAGTCTGGCCGTTCCTCAGAAAACTGGGCATGACACTTCTGGACGACCCTGCTATACTACTCCTGGGCATATACCCAGAGGATTCCCCAACATCCAATAAGGACACATGCTCCTCTATGTGGAGCAGCCTTATTTTTAATAGCCAGAAGTTGAAAACAACCCAGATGTCCTTCAATGGAGGAATGGATACAGAAATTGTGGCATATTTACACAATGGAATACTACTCAGCAATTAAAAACAATGTATTCATGAAATTCTTAGGCAAATGGTTGGAACTGGAAAATACCATCCTAAGTAAGGGAACCCATTCACAAAAGAACACACATGGAATGCAGTCACTGATAAGTGGATATTAGCCCAGAAGCTCTGATTACCCAAGATACATATCAAATCATTCCAAAGAAGAAGGAAAGAGAGGGCCCTGGTCCTGGAAAGGCTTGATGCAGCATTGTAGGGGATTGCCTGGACAGAGTAGTGGGAAGGAGTTGATTGGGGAATGGGCAGAGGGAAGAGGGCTTATGGGACTTATGGGGAAGGCGGAACTGGGAATGGGGAAATCATTTGAAATGTAAACAAAGAATATAGAAAAAAAACAAAACTATGACTTCATGAAACTAGTAGGCAAATTAATAGAACTTGAAAATATCAACATGAGTGATCTCATCTAGTCACAAAAGAATATATATGCTATACACTACCTGATTCGTGGATATTAGCCCTAAAGCTTGGAATACCCAAGACACAATTCACAGACCATATGAAGCTCAAGAAGAAGGGAGACCAAAGTATAGATACTTCAGTGCTTCTTAGAAGGGGAAGAAAATACTCACAGGAGGAAATATGGAGACAAAGTGTGGAGCAGAGACTGGAGGTAAGGCCATCCAGAGACTGCCTCTCTTGAGGATCCATCCAATAAGCAGTAATCCAGATCTTATTGTGGATGCAGGGAAGTGTTTTCTGATGGAATCTGATATAGGTGTCTCCTCAGAGCCTCAGCCAGAGCCTGACAAATACAGAGGCAGATCCTTGGAGGCAACCATTGTACTGAGCATGGGGTTCCTGATGGAGGAGTTGGAGAAGGGACTGCAGGAATTGAGGGGATTTGCTGCCCCTTTTTTTGGAGCAACAATGTTAATTGGCCAGACCCCCGGAGCTCTAGGGGACTAGACTACCAACCAAAGTGTACACATGGAGGGACCCATCTCTCTGGCCACATATGTGGCAGAAGATGGCCTTGTTGGACCTCAGTGGGAATAGTGGCCCTCAGGCCTGATGGGGTTCAATGCCCCAGAGTATGGGAATGCCAGGGTTGGAAGTACAGATTGGTGTGTGGATGGGGGTACACCCTCATAGAGGCAGGGGTAGGAGTGATTGGATAGCAGGTTTCCAGAGGGCGTCCTGGAAAGGGGATAACATTTGAAAATGTAAATGAAGAAAATATTCATTAAAACATGTACGAGATTATTACAGAAAAATCTTCTATGGATAATAAACATAATAAAGCTGTTAGAGCTTATTAATGGTAATGGAAATATACATTAAAATCTTAACCTTCCTATCATCTAGAATTAAAATTTGGCACTATTTAAAACATTGGTCTAAATGAGCTAAGGATATAATGTAATATTCTTATATACAGCTCCAGACAATATAAATTGCTGCAGTCATAGAACTAATTTATTATAAATTTGTAAAATAAGTGCTATGCACATGCCATTGTTTGATGATTCTATTCAACTTATACTTGTTGAAAAAGAAAACATCCCAAATGTGAATAAGAAGAGGGTTAAGCATTGCATGTGGATAATATTATTTAAAGTATAAGAAGAATAAACCACCAAATGAAAGATTGTCAAAATGGTAATGCAAAATATCATTTTTAAGTACACATACCAAATGTAACTTTATACAATGCTGGAATAGTCATGTACCTCAAGTATACACTGCTTTGCTGAAGAGTGTCAGGAACTGACACACAGCTTCTACAGCAGGCCTCCAYATTGATGATGTTCAAAACCTATACATGAAGCTGTAGTCTAGGCTTTCAGAAACATTAGTAGCTACTTCAGTAAAGAAGGAACATGAAATGGAGGAATTCTGGATGACAGATACAATAATATTCACTTCAAAATTACATTAAACATTGAAAGTGTTTTCAATATAATCTGAAGAACATTTCATAAAACAACTTTTCCAAAAAAAAAGAAAAGAAAAGAAAAGAAAAGAAAAGAAAAGAAAAGAAAAGAAAAGAAAAGAAAAGAAAAGAAAAAAATTTGTTAGTTTCCAATGCCATTTAAACTTCGTAGGTCAAATTGGTTTTTAAAACATCATTTTCCTCCCAGGTCCCTCCATCCCTCCCCACTTATGATTGCTTTCTTCTCCCTCCCAAGTAGAACTGAGGTCTTCTCACTTGGGCACTTCAGCTTGTTGAACTTTTTGAGTTCTGTGAACTGTAACTTGGGTATTCTGTAAATTTTTTTTCTTGGCTAATATTCACTTTTTAGTGAGTACATTCCATGCATGTCCTTTTGGGTCTGAGTTACCTCACTCAGGATGATATTTTCTAGTTTTTTCCATTTTCCTGCATAAGTCAGGATGTCCCTGTTCTTAATAGCTGAGTAATATTCCATTGTGTAAATGAACGATATTTTCTGTATCCATTCTTCTGTCATAGGACATCTAGGTTTTTTCCAGCTTCTGGCTATCACAAATAAGGCTGCTATGAACATAGTGGAACACATGCCCCTGTGGCATGGTGGGGCATTTTTTGGGCTATATTCCCAAGAGTGGTATAGCTGGGTCTTCAGGAAGATCTATTTCCAATTTTCTGGGGAACCCCCAGATTGACGAGTGGTTGTACTAGTTTGCAATCCCACCAGCAATGGAGGAGTATTCCTCTTTTTCCACATCCTCTCCAACATGTGTTGTAATCTGAGTTTTTGATCTTAGTGAATCTTATTGGTGTAAGGTAGAATCTCAAGGTCGTTTTGATTTGCATTTCTCTGATCACTAAGGACTTTGAACATTTTTTAGGTGCTTCTCAGCCATTTGAGATTCCTCAGTTGTGAAATCAGTTATAAGTAGACTGGGCAGTGGAGAAGGGAGAAGAGTGTGGAGAGGGGGTAGAAGGGGAGAGGGAAGAGAGGGAGGAGAGGAGAGAGAAGGGGAGCGCAGGGAGAGGGGGAAGAAAAGAACTTGATCTGACATTGGGGGAGGGAATAGGACTGAAGCCCTGAAGGCCAGAATAAAGAATGGAAACTGGCAACCTTGGGACACAGGAGGTTGGGTGGGACCCTCCAGAATGCACCAGAGATCTAGGAGGTGAGAGACTCACTGGACTCAAAGGGAGGGACCTTAGATGAAATGCCCAACAGTAAGGAGGGGGAACTTATAGAGCCTACTTCTAGTGGAAGACAGGGCATCAAATGAGGGAGAGGGGACATCCCACAGTCATAATTCTGACCCATGACTGTTCCTGTATGAAAGAATTACAGGGATGGAAATTGAAAGGAAGCTGAGGAAAAGATGGTCCATCGACAGGCTCAAAGTGGAATCCAGCTCAAGAGGAGGACCCAAGGCCTGACACTATTGCTAAGGCTATGGGGTGCTCAGAAAAAGGGATCTAGCATGCATCACTCTGATAGACCTAACAAGCAGCTGAAAGAGTTAGGTACAGATATTTGCACCCAGCCAATGCACAGAAGCAGCTGATGCCTGCTGTTAAATTAGGGAAGGATGAATGAAGTTGAGGGCAACCCTGTAGGAGGACCAGCAGTTTCAATGATTCTGGACCCTCAGGATCTCTCAAAGACTGGACTACGAAACAGGCAGCATACATCAGCTGATATGAGGCCCCTAGCACACATACAATAGAGGACTGCAGTGTCTGTGTTCATCCAGTGATGAGCACCTAACCCTCAAGAGACTGGAGGCCCCAGGGAGTTTAGAGGTCAAGTATGGTGGGGAGTAGGGACATCCACTTAGAGGGGGAGGGGAGGTGGTATGGAATGTGGGATGTGGAGCAGTTGGAGGGTAGACAGAGGTTGGCGGTATGGGGAATAACATATGGAGGGCATAAAAATAATTAGTAAAAAAAATCTTGTAAAAATATTATTATCAATATTTATATACTAAATACATAAAATGTTTATAATTATGTTTGTAATACTCAAGATAATATATTTTGCTCAACTAGTGATAGGAAAAATCTAGACCTGAATTCTAAACACAAGGGGTTGAAAATTAGCATTGTATAAATCTTTCTAAAATACAGGGTCTGAGTTAATTGGTGACTACAAGGTCATATTGAAAACTTGGAATATGTTAACATGCTAAGTGTATAAAGGTATATAAGTCACATATCAATATTTGTATATTTAATAATGTGTGTGCATTTTAAGTTTTATGATAATATTTAATATTTTGTATTATCTTATCTAAAATAAATTGGAAACAGTTTCCTGACAAAAATTCTGTCCAGAGTATCTAATTTTTAAGAAATGAATTTCAAGTTTACATTATGATGTCCAATTAAAGGTTACTCTTACCTACCTTTACACTCTTTATAATTTGCCTTCTTCCCACTACCTCAACTTTATCTGTCCATCCCTATCAACTACTCTCTCTCTCTCTCTCTCTCTCTCTCTCTCTCTCTCTCTCTCTCTCTCTCTCTCTTATTATAACTAATATGCAACCATGTTTCTGCAGAAAACATTTTCTGTCCTTTGAACCAACACACCACAATTCAATTTGGCTGTTTATATCTTATGTTCCTGTTTCTTCCACTACACAATGGGTTTCTTGACTAACTGAATTATTTTTATGAAGTGATGATAGTAAATAGGTTATATGAAAATCTTCATGTTACTTCATAAAGATTTAAGAGCATAGTCCCCCTATGGGGTAAAGTTAGAAAAAGAGTTCAAAGAACAGATAGAGCTCACTAATAAAATGTTAAGAGAAGAATAGAGTTCAGGTTTGGACACAGGAAAAACGGAATGTTGATGGGGCAAATAGTGGGTAGGGATTACACAGATAACTATAGGGGAAATGATAGAAAGTAATGTGTTACACACACACACACACACACACACACACACACACACACACTCTAACACAGGGGAATTGGTGGGGGATACTTCCTGGTCCTCTGTTTTGATTATTAGAAATCAAACATTAGAATTCTGTCTTCTGCTTTTCTTTCTTTTACTGAGGGAGTGCTGATTCTCACTTTATAAGCTTTAAAACAACTCTTTCTTGTTCTATTTTAATCAGTTAAATAAATAGTAAATAAATGTCTACTTTATTGTATTCTCAAAGAAGGTACATATTGACCTAGAAATGACCAAAGAGCTATTTCCACTTTTATTAAGAATGGTAGAAAAGTTCTTGGCTTTCTGTTCTAGTACTATTTTSCACATGTGGCTTTGGAACATAGGAAACATGATAAACTAATTGTGTCTTATGTTCTTGCTTTGCATTGTTATGTGTGTAGCCCAGGATGGCCTAAAACTCTGTTTCCCTGTGCTTCAGGTTAATAAATAAGGCATTATAGATATGGATATATCATCTCCTTTAAGTTTCATTTCAACCTAAACTCCTTTACCCTTCCTATTCCACGTTTCAGTATGAATAGGAAATAGCTGTGAGAAATTCAACATTGTGTTCTCTACCCGTCCCCTTCTAGGTAGTCGACCTTACTTCCTGGGTGGGCAGATRAGCACAGAAACTTCAGGGCTGAGCTCCTAAGTTGCTGATATTATTGATGTATTTTCAATTGTAGTCATTAATAGGAATTAAGGAAAATTGTGGCTGTGAAGATTCACTCATTCCTGACTGTTACACATGAGTGGACCACAAAATTTATGTCTAATCAGCCTATTAAGAAGTTATAATTAGAATCTTATTTATTTGCTTCTTATGGAACACTGAGTCTTTCTTTTTTATCCAATTAACTCAATCAGTAGGAAAAAGCAATGGGAAATTGCTTTTGGCATGCATGTTATTCCTTTGGTGCCTTGGAAATTTTGGACATTCATCAAAGTCCAAATTTTGGATTACTGTTAAAAATGTTTCTAGTGACCTATCTCCCAGATAACACAAGACCTCACAAACCCTTACACATTTTTTGTCAGTGACTAATAGCAACACTTGGAATTCCTTCCAGCACTTTAGAGACGTACTTAGCCATATTGTCAAGAAAGCAGAGGGAAACACTCTCTTCATTGAAAGGGGAAAGCCTCAAGCATCATCCTTTGCAAATGAGAACATGATGAAAGTAGTTTGGGGGAATTTAAGAATTAGCATTTAATAAACATTCTGATGCAGATGCCATTTACTGCATTTCAGAAATATTGATTAAACAACCAGAACATTGATCATGGAAACATTAATAAGACAGAATTTAAGGCTAGACTATTTCAAGTCATTTTCTTCAAAGAATATGTATGAACTAATATAGCCTGAGCCCATTAAAGACTGTTGTTAGGCCAAACATCATGATACACAACTGCAAAACCTGGGTTTGAGAGGAGATATTGTGAGTTCAAGGCCAACCTAACTGCTATAGCAAGATCCTGTTTAAAATGCAAAATACCACATTTTTTTTTGTGGGCATAATGGCTGTGGCTCAGTGGTAGAGTGAAACCCCTAAGTTAGATCCCCAGCACCATCAATACTACTAGTGATGTATGTTCCACAAGAAGAAGATTTCAAAAATGAAAAATGCAAAAGAGAAACAGCACATGGAGTCACAGCAATGGAGGGAAATGAGTCAGCACTTTTAAATAACTAAGGAAGTAGTTTTCTTTTTACCAGTTACCTTATCACCTAGTGTTACTGCTGACTGTTATGACCATTGGGCGACTGCTACAGTGGTGGTGGTGGTGGCAGCGGCAATGGAAATTTGTAGTCTGGTAGCAGAAAACTTGAAGTCTGACAGAAGCCGTGCGGCTGTGGGAGGAACCAAACCAGGCCAAACAGTTCCATGTGGGGTTTATTGGGGATGGGAGGGGGGACAAAGGTGGCAGTGGAAAGAAAGATGGGAAGAGAGACAGAGCGAGAGGGAGGCGCTACTCCTACATACACACAAGGATGGTGATATGGTCACAGTTACAGGTGAGCACAGTGAACTCTGAGAACAAGGTGGCTGGCCTTGGCAACAGGCCTGTAGGTCGTGCTGTCGCCTATGTGATGTCACAGGTGTAGGAGGCCCCTATACCAACATTTCCTCCCTTTTTATTATTATAAAGAGAAGGAAAAGGAGGAGGGGGAAGCCGATGGTGAAAGGGGATGCGGGCACCTTTCTCTTAAACTGCTTCCAGCTGTCTAGGGGCGCTGTCAATTTTGGGGAGCAGCTGACTTTCACCATTGGGATCCACTTGGTAAACGYTTGCATCGGGTACATCTGTGGACAGCGGCTCTTCTATGGACAGCGGTTGGTAGTCCCATAACAGGAACTGATTAATAGTTTATTAATAGATTAATAGTTGGTTAGAATTTTTTTATTTGCCATTGGAGAAATGTAGAAACAAGATTAATGAGGCAGGGAGCGAATAACAACACAAGAAAGATGACCAGAAAAGGCGTTACAAAATGGAGTATCCACTTCCATATAGGGTTTTCGAAAATCCCTGAAATTCTTTATGTCTGATTGTAGAACCTGGATTTTATTTCTCACTATCCCAGATTGGTTGATGTAGAAACAGCATTCTTTTTGGAGGAACAGGAGAAGATTACCTTCTTTATCTGTCAGGACATCTAGACCCCTTAGGTTCTGAAGCACCATGGCTGCCAAAGAATCAATATGTTTCTGGATAGTAAGCACAGTTTCAGTCATTCCTTGGAGATCGCATTTAAACTGGGAAGTGAGTGTATTATATTGGGACATAGACGTCGTTATCCCTGCAACTTCAGTACCAAAACCTATGGCTATTCCTGTAGCAACCAAGAGTGGCACGACCTGACCTGAACTGCCCTCTTATGTCAGGCAGCTATCATATCTACAACTGGATTGGCAGGGSCTCATTTCCCTGGATTACTCCCAGTTCAGGGGAAAGGAGTACCGATGTACAAACTCCTGACCAGCTAATGGGTAGGCAATGGCACCTGGGTGCCACAAAGAATTGACGTGCTCTGGATTGCAGGGCATTGTGGCAGAGATGATTTATCAAAGCTTATGGTTCTATTGCAGTCTAGGGAGCTTAGTGTTCCAACAGAATGTGTCCCAGAGGTCTTAAAATAGTTTGCCATGCCAAAGAGAGGGACAGAGGTAAGGTACAGAGTCATAGCAACATCAGAGTCAGGACAGCTGACAAAAGGTGAGGTATGGTTACTTGGCAGGATCACTGGAGAGGCTGTAAGTGACAATTTTGAATTGGTTCCAGTGTGTACACATAACCAACAATCTTTAAAGGGACCAGGCCTGGTGACNTTGCATCGGGTACATCTGTGGACAGCGGCTCTTCTATGGACAGCGGTTGGTAGTCCCATAACAGGAACTGATTAATAGTTTATTAATAGATTAATAGTTGGTTAGAATTTTTTTATTTGCCATTGGAGAAATGTAGAAACAAGATTAATGAGGCAGGGAGCGAATAACAACACAAGAAAGATGACCAGAAAAGGCGTTACAAAATGGAGTATCCACTTCCATATAGGGTTTTCGAAAATCCCTGAAATTCTTTATGTCTGATTGTAGAACCTGGATTTTATTTCTCACTATCCCAGATTGGTTGATGTAGAAACAGCATTCTTTTTGGAGGAACAGGAGAAGATTACCTTCTTTATCTGTCAGGACATCTAGACCCCTTAGGTTCTGAAGCACCATGGCTGCCAAAGAATCAATATGTTTCTGGATAGTAAGCACAGTTTCAGTCATTCCTTGGAGATCGCATTTAAACTGGGAAGTGAGTGTATTATATTGGGACATAGACGTCGTTATCCCTGCAACTTCAGTACCAAAACCTATGGCTATTCCTGTAGCAACCAAGAGTGGCACGACCTGACCTGAACTGCCCTCTTATGTCAGGCAGCTATCATATCTACAACTGGATTGGCAGGGSCTCATTTCCCTGGATTACTCCCAGTTCAGGGGAAAGGAGTACCGATGTACAAACTCCTGACCAGCTAATGGGTAGGCAATGGCACCTGGGTGCCACAAAGAATTGACGTGCTCTGGATTGCAGGGCATTGTGGCAGAGATGATTTATCAAAGCTTATGGTTCTATTGCAGTCTAGGGAGCTTAGTGTTCCAACAGAATGTGTCCCAGAGGTCTTAAAATAGTTTGCCATGCCAAAGAGAGGGACAGAGGTAAGGTACAGAGTCATAGCAACATCAGAGTCAGGACAGCTGACAAAAGGTGAGGTATGGTTACTTGGCAGGATCACTGGAGAGGCTGTAAGTGACAATTTTGAATTGGTTCCAGTGTGTACACATAACCAACAATCTTTAAAGGGACCAGGCCTGGTGACRTTAAGGAACTGGTATGCCAAGGTCAAGGTTTAAAGCAACAGGTGAAATGACAAGTTAGTGCCATTTATAAGGGGTGCTGTCAAAGAGGTAAGAACCTTGGAGGAGTGTTTGATTATCTCCCCTACTTTTCTGATATCTAAAGTTTGGGCAATTGAGATAAATTTTCTCTGAATATGGATAGTACTGACTAGAGAACTGGACTGATTTTTACAGTAGAGCTTACCAACAACTCCTGTCTCCCACCTGGAATCCCACGGATCTTGTATGGAGAAGAAAAGTGTCTCATGGTGTTGATAGAAGAAATGATTGATCCGTGAACCTAGAATATGTATCTGACAAGACCAATATGGACATGATAGCAGTTTGGATCGGTTCCTGACATCCAGCTATGGAGCAGTTTCCTGACCCTATTTGGAAAGACTGTTTGTTATATGTGGGAGTTTCTTGAACCTCCACATGTAAGGAGGTTCCGAATCTCCATATGTAAGGACTGCCCTGGATGGGAATGAAGAACAGCAGGGGGAGGACAAGAAATCCATGTCTAATCCAGTGAGGTAGCGTTCGACTTCCGGAGTGGAGTCTCATTTTCTGGGATTGGGGATAAGTGGGTGGTTTTTAAAGAGTGATTAGTTCTTTTTACCTTACCTGAAAATTGAGGGTAGTAGGGAATGTGAAAATGTCAAGGGATGTCTAGTGCCTTAGATAGAATCTGAGAAATCTGGGAAGTAAATTCAGGACCATTGTCTAACTGAAGGGAGGCTGGAACACCAAATTGGGGGATGATCTCTTGGAGGAGATCAGAGATTGTTTGAGCCCTTTTGTTACTTGTGGAAAATGCTTCCACCCACCCGAGAAGGTGTCCACCAAGACCAGGAGGTACTTGACACGTGGCATGTGGGTAAAGTCAAATTTCTAGTCCATTCCAGGAAGGGAACCTCTAGGCTGATGGGTAGGGAAAGGGGTACTACGATATCTGGAGTTGGAGTCTGACATCTGACAGATTTTACAAGAAGCAAGTGATAGATTTTAAGAAACTTAAGTCCTCAGGAGTAGGCTGTAGGTGGGTCTTAACAAAAGAAGACAATGCTCTGCTGTTAGGATGAAAGAGTTGGTGAAGATAAGACAGAGTTTGGTGAGTGTTGGCGGTGAAGGTAGAGATGTGGGTTGAAGTGTAAGATGTCCTGGGGAAAGTGAGATGAGTTTAGGCCCCTAAGGGCCATATCTCTAGATGCCTCATCAACTCAGTTGTTTCCCTTAGAGACAATAGAGTCATCTGTCTGGTGGGATCTGCAGTGAGCAATCCCAATAGCTATGGGGAGAGGGGAGGCCTTTAGCATGGCCAAAATGTGGTTTGCATTAGTTACTGATCCTCCTTTTGTGGTAAATAACACACACTCCTCCCAGATAGAGGTGTGGAACAAGAGGATATGGAAGGCATATTTGGAATCTGTGTAGTTGTTGAGGGATTGTCCCTGTGCCAGTTGAAAGGCATGGGTGAGAGCAGGAAGGGCCTGTGCCTCTACCACCTTGGTGTCTGACACTATGGCATAGCCAGCTTTTCTAGCCCCTTCCTATAGAAAGGAGCTTCCATCTATGTACCAGGTATCAATGGCTTGAGGCAATGTGCCCTCCTGTATGTGTGAAGRATGAGGTAATAGTTGCTCTAAAGTCTCAGTGCAAGAATGAGACAASAGATTGATTAATATTAGGTAGGGGAAGAAGATTGGAAATATTGAGTGGGGGGTCATGATTGGAAGGTGAGCAGGTGAGTGTGGAATCTTCTATTAGTGCAACCTGAAGAGAAAATCTCTGGAGGGAGGTAGAGTCTGAAAGCCTTTTTAAGTTAGGAGCTGTRACAGGTTATGAAAAGAGAGCACAGTTATAGGTGACTCCAAGGTTAGTTTCTTTGACTCTTGAGTAAGGAGTTCAGTGGCTGCTAAGGTACGAATACAAGGTGTCCATCCCTGGATGGTTAAATCTAGTCTTTTTGACAAATATGTTACAGGTGCAAAAGAAGATCCCAGTTGGTGACCTAAGACTCCAAGGGCAAATCCCTCCTTTTCAGTTACATAGAGGGAAATAGGACGAGTCAGGTCAGGGAGATGTAAGGCTGAGGCCTTAAGGAGAGCCTGTTGAAACCTCTGAAAGGGCTTGGTAACAGATCTGAGAAGTGGTTCATGGGTGGAGCCTAATGCTGCTTCACATAAGGGTCAAGAAAGGAGGGAAAAGGAAGGAACTCAGTAACATAAAAAGCTAGCCATTCCTAGGAATTATAAAATCTCTTCCTTTGTAGAAGGAACAGTTAAAGACTGAATTAGCTTCTTTCTATCTAAGATATTAGCCTTGTGGGGTAATTGTTAGTCCAAAATAGGTAACCTGAGGAGGGGACAGTTAGACTTTAGAAGATGAGACCCTGTAGCCTTGACTAGAAAGAAAATTTAGAAGAACACAGGTGTGTGCTTGGTTAATCTCTAGAGACGGGCTACAGAAGAGGAGATCATCTACATAAAGAAGAACTTTAGATCTAGGGAAAGATAAAGAGAGTAAGTCAGAAGCCAGGGCCTGGCCAAATAGATGTGGACTGTCCCAGAATCCCTGTGGCAGAACAGTCTAGGTAAATTGGGTAAAAAAGTGGGTGTCAGGATCTATCCAGGTAAAGGCAAATATGTTCTGAGAYTGGGAATTGAGAGGGATAGAGAAAAATGTGTCCTTGAGATCTAGGACTGAGAAATGAGAAGWTCCTGAGGGGATAGTAGAAAGAAGTGTGTAGGAGTTAGCTACAACAGGTTGGAGGGGGACCACTGCAGAATTAATGCACCAGAGGTCTTGAACCAGGTAATAGGGACCATTAGGTTTCTTAACTATTAGAATAAGGGTGTTGAAGGGGGAAGAAGTGGAATAAAGGAGTTTTTTCCTTAAAGTTCAGGAATGATAGGCTTAAGTCCCCTGAAGCTCTGGAGAGAGAGAGAGGGTACTGAGCTTGGGTGATGTACCTGGTACAGTCCAGTAACTGGATGACAACAGGAGAATTATGTTTAGTAATTGAGGGGTTCTGGACATCCCAAACTCTGGGGTCCATCTGAGAAGCTGGTAAAGGAAACATGTTAGTGTTGGTAGGTTGGCTGGCTAGAAGAAGAAGTAGAGGAACTGCTGGTGAGTTTGGGTTCAGGCGAGTGGTGGCAGCACAAGAAATGGAGGCCCCCAACTTAACTAAAATATCCCTTCCTAGTAATGGAACAGGACAAGTTGGTGCTACCAAAAAGGAATGAGTGAGGGGTACACCCCTAAAAGTGCAGCCAAGTGGTGGGGTCTGATGAGATAAGGTTGTGTCCTCCTACCCTGACAATAGGAAAATGCGAAGGTGAAGTTGGTCCCCAAAACTCTGTCAGGACCGAGTAAGTGGCCTTGGTCTCCAAGAGGAAGGAGATGGGCCACCCACATACCATGATAGCTACCCGGGGCTCCCTGATGGTGATGGGTCTAGTTGGGTTGAGGGAGCTCTAGCCCCTTCCGTCATCCATAGCAAGCCTAAGAGGTCAGCTGCAGGAGTACCTGGACAGGATGTCCCTCTGTTCTGCGCAACACGAGGGCAATTGACATCACAGTTTCTCATGATAGCATTTAGAACACAGTCCTCTTGGCTTGGGGGGTTAGGGCAAGCCCTCACCCAGTGACTGTGTTGACCAATCTATAGCAGGGAGCTGGTGGTTCCTGAGCCTAAGAAGGCCAGGGGCCCAGGGTAGTGGCTGGAGCTGGTCAGACAGCCTTTACCAGCATGTGGTACTTTTGTTTTCGGGCTTTTTCATTCCTCTCTTGGTACACCTTGAAGGCCAGCACCAAGACTTCTGCCTGTGGAGTTAGGGGCCCCCTCTCCAAGTGCCTAAGTTTAGCTTTTATGTCAGGGCAGCTCTGGGAAGAAAAAGTAGGTCATCAGAAGTTGCTTACTTTCTGGATTTTCAGGGTCCAGATTAGTGTATTGTAACAAAGCCTTTGTGAGGTGTTCTAAAAACTGAGATGGATTCTCCTGCTTGTCCTAGACAACCTCTTGGAGTTTGTCAAAATTTACTGGCTTTAAGGCTGCTTTTCTAAGACCAACCAGAAGGCATGTAATAAACCTGTCTCTGGCTAAAATACCACCTGTGGAACTGTAATTCCACTGAGGATCCTGGTCAGGCACTGTCTCAAATCCAATTGGATATGTCCTGTCTGTTTGGTGAATTTCATCTGCATGCATTCTTGCCTCTTCCAAAACTCACCTGCATTCATCAGGAAGTAAATTATTAGTATGAATCATAAGAATATCATGGAAAGTCAAGCTATAAGRTTGAGTGATGTATTGGAACTCCTTAATAAAGTTGGAAGAGTCAGAAGTATAGGAACCCAGTCTACTTTCTATTTGATTAAGTTCACTCAGC
Source organism: Apodemus speciosus (assembly GCA_002335545.1). NCBI lineage: Eukaryota > Metazoa > Chordata > Mammalia > Rodentia > Muridae > Apodemus > Apodemus speciosus. The sequence goes on from BDUI01015449.1 coordinate 31,100, forward strand.
AAGAAAGGAACATGTACTCTGACCAGACCATTAACTCCAGCCACTTCCCTTAAAGGAAGGACTGGTGCTGCGCCAGGTGTTCTTGGAGGAGGAGAAGGACTTGGGGGTTTGGCTCTAGCCTTGGAACGTGTGATAAGAGGGGTAAAGGTTGGCACCAGTTCAGGGCCTTTAGAGTGACCTGTAGCTGGCACAGAGGGAAGGGAGGGGTCTGGAGAGGTCAAGTTAGTAGGCTCCAGGATCTGGTGAGAAAGGGGACCTTGGCAACAGGCCTATAGGTCTAGGTTACGCTGTTGCCTATGTTTAAGTTTAGGAGGTCCTGATATCAACACTGACCACTATATTGCATTTCACTTTTCTTCTTAATGAAGTGAAGAGGAAGGCAGAAAGTAACCTGAATCAAAGTCCCTTGACAGTTGTCAGCTTCAAGCTTTATGCCTTGTTTGAAAAAAACTGTGCTCTGAGGTGAGGTGAACTTCACAGAATACTGATTTCAAGTGATATGTACAGATTCTCAACATGGTAAGGCCTTATTCTGGGTAGGTTTCTTGATGGCACATTTTGGAGAACATCACTGTCAGGCTGTCTAATTTAAACTATGTTCAAAGTAGCCTACCTTCAAATATTCCAGTCATTAATAACAATGGACTGAAAAAGACTACCTTATACCTTTAAAGATTAAAACAAAGAAACACTGCACTGGACTGAGATCTCAGAAAAAAAAAAAAAGCTTAGCTGACTTTGCATGTAATGTGCACAAATGGTATATGGAAGCTTCCTAAATGGGAGAATAATTATATTCACAAGACTTTTGACAAGATGTTCGGATTTGCCATGGAAAGGCCAGTCTGCTAACCAATATGCTAAAAGTATCAGTTGTTAAGCTCTTGAATATCTACTCTTCTCCAGATAGCTTACCTGTGTTGAATTATTCTCCTCATATATCCTTGTTTCTTGCTTCCCTTAACTCCTCCCACTCCTTCTTCTTAAGTTTTAGGTTAGGTTTTACATTAGCAAATACAGAATTTCATTTTATTATGACATTTAAACAGTGTTTCTGTTGATTCTCCTCATGCAATATCCAAGTCTTCTCCCATCCCATGATGCCTCTTCTAGACAACCAATATTCTACACAACAACCCTTTGATGTTCATGTTACATGTAAATGGTTGCCTTCCTGAATCCTCCTTAAATATCCACCCCCCTTTTTTTGAAAGAAAAACAAGCATTAGAAGAGAAGGTGTATTAGTTAGGTTTCTCTAGATTATAGAAGATATAGAACTAAACTCTTATTGCTGTAAATCTCCAACCCAAATAAGCCTGTGCAAAGAAAACACAACTCTATTAATATAAATACCAGCTGCATGCCTGGGTTGGGCTGATCTACCACTGCACTACTATACCTCCATCTATAAGATCCCTTGTAGCTTGTGGTTACTCCAGGCTATGGGATTCTGCTCCATTTTCCTCCCCCTTCTCCTSTGCTGTTGTCCTCTCTCTCTTTTCTCTCTTCCTTCTCCCTAAAACTTTTCAGCTCCACCTTCCCTTCCACTGCCCAATTGCCCACTGGCTCTAGCCTTTATTTTACAAGTTAAACTGTGGAGAAGGCTCACAAGAAGTCACCCAAGTCCATGATTCACTGCTCTTCTGAAGCAGCCCCTCTGGGAGAAGTGGAATTAGCATCAAGATACAAACAGAACCAGGGCAATCCACAACAAACTCTCTCTCTGTCTCTGTCTCTGGTTTCTCTGTGTCTCTGTTTTTTCCCTCTGTGTGTCTCTCTGTCTCTGTTTCTCTCTCTCTCTCTCTCTCTCTCTCTCT
>BDUI01015454.1:37027-47210 GCA_002335545.1 Apodemus speciosus
GCTGGGACAGAGGACAACAGGAACGTGTGACCCTGCACTGCACAGGCAGGCACAAACACTAAGCAAATAAAAGTGAGGTAATTACCAGATCAAGAAGAGACTAAAGATGATTATGGAATGATTTTAGGTCACAATAAATACTGAATAGTCCCRTAATTTAAACCTGAAACGATTACACTGGCTAGACCAAGGCAAGGAAAAGGTTAAATTATGGTCTTTCTCTTTAACAGTGAAATGCAACTCAAGAGGAAGAAAATGTAGACAGGGCAAGCGCAGGGCTGGGGGGGGGGGCACTTGACTTGGTTATCTTTTACTCTATACCTTGTAATGTTTTCTGAATTTTACACAARTTCATGTCACTTTGATAAAACAAATTTTAAAGGCAAACTAACTTGTTGAGGATATGCCCTACCACTATCCAGTAACAGCATTAAAGGTTCAACAGAGCGAGACAGAAACCTCACCAGAGACTACTTTCAAATTAGTGGAGAATAAGGGACCTCCTATTAGTAGGTCCCTTATTTGTTTACTAAAACAGGTGAACTTTTACTAAGATTTATGTTAGAAAGACAAGGCCTAGAGCATCTGACAGAAACACATTACTGAAGATGGTGAAGCCAGGAAACCTAGCTCAACTATGCATGAAAGCTATTTAGCAACTGTGCAATGGAGTATCGAGGCAAAAASAGATGACAGGCGGAGAGAAACACTTAGCAGGATGAGAGCGTTTTGTCAACTGAAGAAGCACCAACTAGTCACTGAGAGACCAGACACTGTGAGACATGCACGGCTCCCGACCACCTGACAAGGCACCACATGCTATTCCRAGAGCAGCAGATGGAGCTGCTAAGTCTTGCTCCACCACTTGACTGCCCACCAGTGACAGGACACCCACTGCCACGCTAGGAACTCAGCATACAATGACCCCCTGTATTTAGGAAGAGTCCCCCACAGCAGGAGCACCTTGTCAGTATTTATCCTTATCCACAGGAGAAGGGAGGACAAGGTCGGGCCACTTCCTYGTCCTAGGTGGGGCAGCCAGACCTCTCAGTGCAGAACYTAGTTCCCATGAATGCCTGACAACTTGACAGTGCCGAGGACGCCAAAGCAGGCCAAGGTTTCTTTTCTCCCTTCGCACAGTTGTGGAAACACAGGTGTCAATGACAGTGACCCACACAGTGTGATGTGTGGCGGGCACTTCAAAGGCAGTGTGCAGGCCTGGCATTACCTGCTGCTTGCCTTCYTTCAAGCCCCCTCCTTGCGCGGTCTCTCCCCTGTGCAGACCCTGCCCGCCCTGCTCACCTGGGCCCACGCATGCCAGTGGCGCTCCTCTCGCCAGACGAGGGCACCCCTACAGGCTGCTCTCTCCGGAGCCCTGGGGCCCTGGGCTTCCTGGGCTTCGGTGCTCTCTCCTGTTCATTGTCATGGTCTTCTGGCTTCTTCTTCTCGCTGTCGCTGTCGTCACTGCCTTCTCCAAGGATGTCGTCGACCTGGCAAAGGTGGAGAGCCAGTGAGTGAGTTGTCTTGCAAGTTGGCTTTCAGTAGGAGTCCTATGCCCCACACCTGCCCAGGAAGGACTGCACCAGAGTCACACCATCTTCATCCAGGAGAAGAGTCAGGCCAGTCTGCAGGGCTCGGATATCCAGCTCTCTTTCTACCTGAATGCTGGGGACTGACACTAAGCTTACATGACTGCAGAAGAGCACAGTGTGCTGAGACTCATTCAGAAATGCCCATGGAGCTCACGTRCTTGAGGCCCGAGGAGGACGGTGGCTTCCAATCACAGACTCACGTTCTCACGCAGTATACTGATAGAATTTCTGTACATTGCTGGCCATTTACTAGATTAAGACCCACAGGCTGAATGTGTACTTGTGTTGCAAGGCAACTGACCGTTGAGCTGGCCATTCTCTCTTCCCCACCTACCTCGAGCTGGAGACATGACATGCGGGTGATGGGGAGGAGGAACAGGCCTGCCCGCCTGCCTGGGATTCTTGCTACTGATATCTGAGGGCAGGCAGAGGGAAGTGAACTTAGTGGCGGGCACAGCAAACGGCAGCCAGATGACAAGCAGGCATTTGGGGAGCCTCACTGGGGTCCACCTGGTTCCTGGTGTTACTCTGCTATGAACACGGAGTTGACAGCATGCAGAGAAGGCAGAGCYAGTGCCTGGCTTTGGCATGCTGGCCCCAGCTCTTAGCCCTTTTCCTGCACTGTACGGATGGGCAAAGGAAAGCCAGGGCAGAGCAGGCTGCGTGCAGTCGCACCAGTGAGCCGTCTGCTGGATCCCAGCAATGATAATGTGTTACCGACACTGCTGCCCATCAGTCCTCAGGAGCGGCTAGCTCCCTTGGGGGCTTCTACCCACAGCACAGCTCTGCCAGGCCGAGGGGCGCCCAGGGTGAGATACATGGCYACCAGTCTTTGTATGGTTGACTGCATCTATATCCCAATCAAAAGGCATTTCAAACAGCTATGCCAGCATTCCTACATGGCAGAYAGCTAACCTGAGCATTCATTCATTAACTCCGCCGGCTGGCCAAAGACCTAGAGAAATACCTTGAAAGCCAAACCACAAGCGTGGGCATACACCAAGTTTGGCCTCATTTCAATCAAGCTTCTGTTTGGGAATGACATGAATTTTTCCAAAGCCATTTTTCCAAATGTGCTGACTGCCTTTTGAAAACTAATTGTAATAAACTGAATTTAAAATATGCATCAGGAAAGTTGCTCTAAATGTTAAGGGAAAACTTAAAAGCAAGCACAAGACATGAAAAAAAATCAACAAATAGCTAATTAAGTCCTCAAATCTTCAAAAAATGGGAGCACAGGATATCAAACGCTGCACACGGCATCACACAGGCTCCGCCTGCCACTTTCAGGMRACAGCTCTCTGAGAATCTGTCTTTTTACAACTTTACAGCCAAAGGGTGTGGTGGGAGGGCCAGAGCACAAGGTAGACAGTGACGCCTGAGCACAAGGGACAGGAGACAGCAGCCAGCCCGCAAGCCCAGAGGCCTGCGTGGCCCTTCTTCCTTCTTTGCAGGATTGACAGACAGCCCCTTCCTAGCCTCGGACAGAAACCAGAGGGTGAATATGCAGACCTTCCCAGAATACCAGCCTTACCAAACAGGACTAGGATGGCCTTAAACGTCATTCACATGACTGTCCAAAGGAGGTGACCTCCAGGGGACAGTTTTCTACTAACCTTAAGCTTTATCAATGGATTTGGAACCCACATAAATGTATTTATTTCTTTGTTCCAAAGAACCAACATTCTGAGTAGTAGAACCTCCTGACAGAAAAACTGAATGTATTTATAGATGCATTAAGTCGCTCTTTTGTGTAAGTTTCCTGGTGTTGTTACAAAGGACAGAGGGGACTCCACACAGAATTCCCTGTTGTTGGACAAGGCTTTGTATTTCATACACAGATGGTGTTGGAACTGCCTGAGTGGTCGGCACCTGAAGGTTAGCAGGGAGGCACGCACTCCCCTGAGACAGCAGGAATCTGTCACTTACTCCAAGGGCAGATGCCACTCCTATCTTGGATACTACAACACAGGCTGTTTTGGACATCTAGATGAGCCTTCGAGCATTGGGCTCCAGTGGCCTAGTAGTCATGCCAAGGAGAGAGGGGCAGCCCATGCCCTCGAGACTGCATTCCTTCCACTGAGGGAGTTCACCTGCACCCAGCAGGATCGGGGAGGACAGTGAGCTTGCTGGCTGACAAGAATGCTCTGAGGCCCTGAGGGGACCCACTTCCCTGCACTTGACTCCTGACCCTGTGAACAGCAGAGGAAAGACAGAGCTCCTTTAAGCTTCTGTATCTGCATTACTTGTTATGCACCACAGAAAACTAATACAGTGGTAGAATGTATTTTAAGGGGAATGATGTCAACTGAGAAGCTATTTTTATGAACAGAAAATACTTTGAAGGCCAAAGAGAAACTCTGACATGTGAAAAACCCCAAACTTGGAAGACAAACGTGAGGCGTTCTGAACCTGCTCAGGATTTAGGTGTCACACAAATGCTGGCTGTAGACAGCATGTTTGTTCTGAGAGTGACTTATGCAAATTACACTCTAAACCCCTAAAAGCTCTTTACACCAGGGCGATGAGAACCAATGTAACGCTCCAATCTCTCTCTCATAGGTTTTCACAGGCAACGAGGCCTCTCACTAAAACTCCAGGAACCAACAATGTTAGGAAACAGAGAGCCAAAGACACAGGATCATTCTTCCAAACATTTATCACCTTAAAAAAAAAATTAAAACCAAGCACAAACACCTGAGGAAGACCGTTTAAATCGGTATACCATCAAAAAGCAATCTGTGTAGGATATGCTGTTAGCGAGGGACTCTGCTAACTAAATAGCTTTGGTTAACCAGGATGACTGTCTAAGATCCAGCCACAGCCTGACGAGAGGGGAGGGACTGCTGTTTAGTAACAGAATATGCCCAAACACTGCCTTGACATGTCTGTGTGCGCTGTGACACTAATCCTCGGATGTGTACACAGTGCATGGCCACGCCTGAGGCCTTCTTCAGTGTGAATTATTACTGCTGGTGATCTTAGTCAGAGGGAACTGACTCCATAGCCATCAATATAAACAGTGGCTGGCTGTGATGAAAACACTGACATGTCACTGGGGCTAGCAGATACCCAATGGCAAATAAAGACCTTGGCATCCGCCTTTACTCTGTGGCCATCCTCCTTTACACCCTTACAAGTTGGCTCAGCTCTGCGCAGACGTGCTCATCATTTCAGGGGTGTCTATACAAGCTGGTAATCTCTCCTTTGAGATTGACAGTCCTCAGACACACATAACAAGATATTTTCAAGATTTGTAAAGACATCAAAAGAAATGGACTGTCAACGGCCACTGCTGTACAACACATATCCTCGGTGTGGCAGGACAAAGGCTGTCTGTCTGTCCTGCCCACTCTGCCCAGAAAGCTCCACTCTGCTTTCCTTCGGCTCAGGCTCCCAGCATGGGATGGGATGGCCCCACACTTGTGCGTGCACACTGGAGCACAGTGGAGGAACGGGCTCTCAGCTGCGTCCCACCCTCATGTACTAGTGAGAGGATCGGGTAAGGTGGTAAAGTGCCGCGTCAGAGAACAGGACTCTAAGATGTGACAGCACGGCAGAGCAGCTCAGTCATGAGACTGCACCAAGGGTTGGGTTGTTAAGGCAATGCTGACTACACACAGCATGTAGGTCTGCACCCATGCCGTCCCCAGAGGCTGTCACAGCTCCCCAAGCAAACATCTTAACACTTGTGGGGCAATGGAAAGGTATTGGTTTTACTCAGCAAGTAGTAACTGCCAGACAATTTGCCTCCAGCAAAGGACATGTCTTATGCAGCCTGAATGTGGACATGGCACCCAGCAGGAGCGGGAAAAGCAGGCACGTGCAGCAGCTGCAGTCCTACACTGATGACAGCTGTCATCACCAAAGGGACAAAGTGTCATGGCGCCATGTGGAGCTGCCAGGCCCCCAGAGCTGCAGGTGCCCAGATGGAGACTGCACAAAGCAGTCCAGTCTGCGGGCTGCGGGCTCTGAGGTCTCCCTTGAGTAAGCTCACAGCAAGCAGGCCTTAGACTAACCAGGTGATATCAACACACCTCAGAGTTTCCATTTTGTTCAATCACCTTTAATTCATAAGCATGAAGCAAGCATGCCACCATTAACCTTAGAGCTTGTGCACATCCTAAATAAGTGTGTAAATGTTCAATGAAGCAAAACCTCCAAGACCAGCAATATGACTCAGCTTGGGAAGGTGTTTGCTGTCAAACCTGACGACCTAAGTTCTGTCCCCGGCCATAGTAGAAGAAAACCCACTCCTATTACTTCTCTGGTCTTCAATATGCGTGCTGTGGCATGTCTCCCACCCCCAAATAAAATCCAGTAACAAAACAATATAAAACAAAATGACTTTCAAATTATAATCATGGGCTGCAGTGGTTCAGTAGTAGAGCGCACGCCTGGCATAGGTAAGGTCAAGCTTGATCCCCCACGCTGCGAGAAGGAACTCAATCTTTCTTACTTTGAGAGAAGATACTATACACTGGGCCCGAGAATGGCCAGCAGCGCAGTCCTATGCGCACAGCTGTGACTCCTGAGGGCGGTCTGAGCAGAGCGGCTGGCTCTGCACAACTGACCTGTATCACACCTACCTGCATGGTGCTCACCCACACGTAGCTCACCTTCCGCCCAATCATGCACACGCGCTAGTGTCTGCCTTCCTTCTGCAGCTCAGTGTAAACAAGACAAATGCCAACACATACAATCCTCACTACATCTGCTTATACTTTCTCTCAACAAAGACCAAGAGTTGGGAATGTTTTATAGAACTTCAGAGTCTGCTGAAGGCACTGCCCACCTGGCAGGGTGCCAGTCAGGCCTAACCAAGGATCAAGCCAGATGGGCCTCTGAGCCATGCTAACAATGGTTCCTCAGAATTATTCTAAGGGGCACTGGGAGGCATGGGGAAGCGAGCTGAGAACCACCTTGAAGACCACAACTCAGCATACTCAGGGGACATAGCCTGCCTACAGAATGTAATGCTATGTCCCCTGAGTATGTGTGAGTATGCACACACAGTGACGGACTATCCCAGGTATTTTAGGAGCCCAGATACTTCCAGGTGGCAGGTAGAGAGCAGCAGAGAGATGGCAGTGAAGTTAGCTTCACAGACCTCTAGTCAAGAAACTAAACCATATTTAAAGTAGATGCTGCTGGCAAAAACAAACAAACAAACAAACAAACAAMCAACCCACCGAAGAACTTGGGGGGAGGGGAAGAAAGCTTTATCTTTTAATTGAATGAAAACCTGCTGATAAATTAAGACAGAACACACATCCTGGCACTGAAGAAGGCAAATGATTCTCATCTTTGTTATGGATGACAGCTGTTGCATCTGAGCGGGACTCCAGTCTTCTTCCCACACCAGGAAAGGCTGGGTGTTGTACTATACCAAGCAACCTTCAGCAGTCAAAAGAACAGGAGGTGAGTCAGAACAGGAATCACTGCAGCCAATCCTTAGAGAGGCCCATTCCGGCAGCTGAGGGCTCTGGAAGAGTCTGTTACATCTGCTCCAAGCTTCACTATCCTAGAATATGACAAAGGACTGTGCATCTCCATGCTTAAAAGGACATAGACATCTTAAGCATGAAACTTATCTTTTTAAAACATTTGATGGTGTCTGGGAAGGGTGGAGCAACCACGACCTGCACTCCAACAGACTACAATGGGCTTCACGAGAAGCCTAACTCAGCGAGAGAAGGGCGAGCCTTGTTGCGTGTGCTCGGGGAGCCAGGAGAGAAGAGGCGACTACGTGCTCGGTGGTGGGTCCTCCTGCTGGCTGCCTGAGAGGAGCTACTGGGGGCACGGGCCCGTCATGTAGAACCTTTGGGACAGAGAAGGAACTGGTGGCCTCCTATGGCTCTATAGGTTTCTCTGAACTACTTCGCTAGGCCTGGGATGCAAAGACACTTGGCCTAATTGTCAGCCATGGCCAAGGGTGGTCAGGGTTGTTGGTAGCATGCTAACAATTACATTAGAGGTGGGGACTGCCAGCACCCACTCTCAAGGGTGGAGATCCTGGCCACTAGGTCAGCTAGAAGGGCCATGGTTGGCTCTGCTCAAATGAGGAACGTGATTTGCTTCACTGTTATGACATGACATGCCMCTTCTGTCAGGCATGGACTCAGGAGGCTGAGGCCATTATACTGGTGCATAAGCTGCTTTCATTTTTCCTAGTGGCTGGCAAACTGAATAAATTAGGAGTGTAAATTAGAGTGTAAATTCTGACCATGAGCTAGACTGACTAAAGTTGTCAGACTAGCAGAATGCACAAAACTCGTTCTGATAAACACTTAAGCTGTCAAACTCATGTTTTTCGGAGAGAACTGAGATGTCCCTTTGGCATAACTATCTTGGATAATATAATGTACATTACCTTGGTAAACTGGCACGTGCTACTTAAGTTCACCGAGATTTCCTATCTAAGGATTGGCTAGCCTTCCYCAACTCTTGACAGGGAGGGAAGAGAACAACGAACAGCTCAAGAGTTACACATCACGTCCTTGAGAACACCTCGACGGCGAAGCACTTCTATTCGTGAACACTATTTATTCTAGGGTGAAGCAGTGCCTACAGTGGAAATAGGAAACGGGGTTTAGCCACAGGAGGCTCTTCCAGAGACTACTTCAGTTTAACCTGCATTGCTCTGGATGATTCAAAGTGCCTGGCTTCACGACACTCTGTGTGCTGTTTCTGTATGTTCTATCATGTGGAAGCCTTATCCCAGGGACCCTCTGCTCTGCCTGAACCCTGGACCCGTAACCACCTTCCTGCCCCTCATATGATGCTTCTCTGTTTGCTCGCTTAACTGGGTACTCCAGTAATCTCTACTAGATGTTTTAAGTACCTGATTTGATGCTATCTATTGATACTATCTGATATTTATTTTTCTACGTTTGCTTGCTGTGTACTTAATAAATGCGCCCATTCAAAACCAGAAAGACGGCTATCATAGATCACTGTCTGAATTGTACAGAACACGTAATTATTGGCGTAGTTACACAACAGTGGTCAGGTCAGGGCAGTCTGGTTAACCTGCTGACTTACCCAGTGCCACCTGTCATGTAGCAGCTCATATCCTCCTGACACAGGACAGCAGCCTGCAGCAGGGAGCCCTGCCCCTCCCATGCCGGTATTCTATCTTGGGGACTACACTGGATTGTCAAGAATCTTTGGCTTCTCTGTTTCTAGAAATATTCACAGGATTAAAGCAGCCATGAGAAAGCACAGTGTTGGTTTTTATTAGCTTTGCATGTTTCTGCTGTACTTTTCTCGGCCCACTCCAATCTCTAATTTGCTTTCTAGGCAGTGCTTTCCAGAGTTCTGTAGTTTCTCTATGGTTCTGGACAGAGAGTGCCACCCTCAGACCTGTGCTTAGAAAAGCACTGTCTTTCCCTGCTCATAGAGGTGGTAGTGGAGCCTCCATTAGGAATTTAGACTTGGGGCAGTATGTTGTCAAAATCTCTGTAAATAGAGCCAGGAATGAGGGGTGACATGGTGAGGATCCTACCCACCATGTCAGGGACAACGGCCACGGTGGTGAGAACTGGAAAGTCACACTCACTCCTGAGTCTCCTTTCTCAGTAAGCAGGCCGTCACCGCAGGTACAGTGACCCTGCCACAGCACCATGCCTCAGCTACTCTATGGCTCCCCCAATCTTGTGTCTTTTATGTCTTCGAAACCAATACCATGTGGACAGTACTCACACACTGCTAAGTTCTGCTAGAAGCACAAGAGGTAGCCTGGCTTCCGTGGCAGCTTCTGTCTGCTGACTGACCCTGCGGAAACATGTTCCTATCACCCCTGTGAGGCCTGGAATGTTTCACCTCAGTGGTGCCGAGCTCTGACAATCACAGCCACTTCTCAGCCCCAGGCACACAAATTCGCAGCAAAAACATCCACAAATAGCCCCAATCCAGTTAAGGGCAAAAATTCTAATTCCCCTCTGGAACACTGCTCCACTGTCTGCATTATTCTTACAATCTTATCTTCCAAGCTCCTACCAGAAAGACCATTAAACAATCAGCACTCACAAGCTTTTTTGGCCCAAAGTTCCAAAGTCTTCCCCAACCAGCTGATAAAATAGTCCAAGGCACAAAGGCACAAAAAGGCACCAGGCCAGGTTCATGGCAGCAACAAACCCACTTCCCTAGTAACAATTTCTGTTGCTATGATACAACACCTCGACCAAAGCAAACTTAAAGGGAAAAAGGGGCTTACTTGCTTTCTGATTCCAGGTCAGTCCATCACTGAGGGAAAATCAGGGTGACAGGACAAAGCAGTCATAGCACACCCCGTAAACGTGTGGACAACTGACTTCACCTGGGTCGCCCGCCTGCTTGCCACCATGCCAGCTGATGTCCTTCACTATTAGACAATTTAGGGACCAGCCTGTGAAATGGCGCTGCCCACATTAAGGGTGGGTCTTCCTAACTCAAGCAACAATCTAGAAAATTGCCCACAGACATGCCCACGTGCAACCCGATCAAGGCAGTTCYTGGCTGAGATTCACCTTCTGGGTTATGTCCAGTTGGCAGACAAAACTAACTGGCAGAGCTATGGACATCCTGCATGTCCATGTCGTGCCCTGCCA
>BDUI01015457.1:17095-29442 GCA_002335545.1 Apodemus speciosus
AAATGGATGGAGCTGGAGAGCATCATACTGAGTAAAGTAACCCAGTCTCAAAAGAACATCCATGGCATGCAGTCACTGATAATTGGATATTAGCCTAGAATCTTGGAACACCATGGACACAATCCACCTATCAATGCTGTCCAACAAGAAGGAAAAAGTGGACCCAGGTTCTGGAAAGCCCCAATGCAGCAGTGCAGGGGAATACCAGAACAGGGAAATGGGAAGGGTGAATAGGGGAACAAGGTGAGGGAAAAAGACATATGGGACATATGGGGGGGGCAGCGACACCAGAAAATGGGAAATGAAATGTAAATAAAGAATATAACCAATAAAAAAAGGTTGCTTTGGCTCCCTTTTCATGGTTACAGTCCTTCACCACAGGGAAGTCATTGCAGCTGCAGCCTGAGGCAACTGCTCACATTTCATCTTTAGCAAGGATCAGAGAGTGATTAATGTGAGTCTGTGCTTTCAGTTTGGACAATCTGGGATCCCAGTACTGTAAAATGGTGCTAGCTACAATGTCTGGATTTTCTCATCACAGGTGACCTAGAAAATATAATCCATCACATCCTTGGTCACATGCATGTCTCTACTTGTTCCAGTTAAGTCTATAACACTAACAATTACTCACCTGATAAATGATCTGATAAAGAACCTAGCTCATTGTGTATGCCAGCTTCTTATAGTTTCTGTATCAGAGCTATTGGCTGAGTAATTTATCATGAAACGAAGCTTATTTTGGCTCAGACATCTTGAAGATGGATATCTCAACCAGGTATCATTATTTTGGTTGATTCTTTTTTTTCCCAACTCATGACACAAGGTGAATTGGAATAGTGCACATAGGCATGTGTAGAAGACTGAACTGGATGAACCGACTTACCTTATGATACCTGCTCTCAGATGGGAGGGTTGTTTTAGAGAAAAGGTCTTACTTAATAGTTCTAGGCAGCCAGGAACTCAGCATACAGTAGACCAAGCTGTCCTTAAACTTCTGAGTATTCTTCATCTGCTATCTGAGACTGCAGGAGTGTGGTGCACAGCATTAAGAAGGATGAGGCAGGAGGGCAGTGAGTGTGAATATAGCCTAGGGCTTATACTGAGTTTCAGGCTTCTATTCCTTTACAAAACATGACACTGTCTGAAATATCACAAAAAGACAAACCAACCCACCAATCAAACAAAAACTTACCTATCAAACCCTCAGAGAATCAGCATGTATTTCTTCTTACAGCTCTGACATGCATGCACAAGGGCTTGGATTTCATTGCTGAGCCTCATCCAAATAACTGCAATGAATCCACCTAAGATGGAACAATATCAGCTTTCATTGTAAACATTATGGATTTATTACATAGTAGTTCATAATACAGCAGGAAAATGACAATGGAATTGTGACTGTCTTTAACCCATTCTTAATATATACTGACTTTTGATAAGCACATTTCAAAAACAAAAGTAGCCATCCCATTAATCCTTTATACCCCCATATGTATGTAGAGCTGCTTCAGTCATGCTTAACAAGTGACTTCTTTTACTTATAATTAAATTGCAGTTAAAGATATTGGTAGTGCTCCCTCTAAATGTATTTTCCTGTTTCCTTTCAGTCATCAAATTATGATTATGARCAAGAATCTGCAGCATATGAAATGGGGATCCTTTCAGAGGCAAGAGTGCTTAGCTCATGTTTTCTGTCAGTATCAACTCTCAACCTACAATTTCCTCTTTTCTCTTTGGGGAAGAGGAGGGGCAGAACTTTAAGAGGTAGAGTATAATTCAGAAGGGACACTCGTCTGTGTTTCATTTGGGGCACCTGAGGGCACAAAGAATTAGAGAGGACAGTTTGTCTCCCGTCATTGCTTCCATCCACTTGCTTCACCACCTGGAGGGGACAGGTAATAGCCACATTGATTCTCTCATATTTCCCTATCCTCTGATCATACTTACTCTATAGAAATGGTATCTAGTTACAAATGGCTGCATGGCAGTGACATATATTGGAAAGACATTTGATTAATCACTTTAGAATTGCATTGAGCATTCCTTTGAAAAATGTACTTCAGCTTTAAAGCAGGTATTTTTCTCTTGGTGGGCATTAATTTTTCTTTTGTGTGAAGTAAAAGTGTGATCAGTWGATTTTAATTACTTCATAATTTATTTGAGCTGTTTGTACAGTTTTTATATACTTTGWTGAATTCTGTAATATGAGGCCACATTTCTTTCAGACAATTAGTGAAAACATAAATGAACTTAGCAAATCTGTTCAAATAAAAATGTGTGCAATGTACTAGAAATGAATTGAGTCCACCAGCAATATTTTAATATCATCTGTTTATTGGTGATAATCAACTAAGGTCTTGTGGAAGAAGCAAGGTAAACTCTTAAGTTTTTCCAGTTTAGTAATTTCTGTACTGATTGTTATCATTAGAATACATATTTTATGGATATTTATGATGGCTATTTACAGACTTTATTTCTTTTATTATAATTTGTTATAATTTCTTGAGATTGATAACCTCTGTGTAATGCTGGCTCTGGAAGTGCTTTATAAATGTTGTAGCTTTAAACATACTGCTGTCTCTGAGTCTCATATGCTGGGATAACAGTCATACACCATTATGCCTGCAAATTTTAGTTTGGTATAGGATCATCTAATAACATAACCACTCTTTGGGAAAGGCACAGGTCCATGGAATGACTAGGGATTATGAATATAGATGTTTGGGATTTAGTCCTGGAGATGTTTATTTCTATCTGGAATATGAATAACCCCTAGGTGAAGTTTTCAGATAATCCATATGGTGAAGTTTTCCATCACAGATTTAGTAAACATGGTCAAAGGACAAGAACATTTTATATCCATGTGTATATCACAATATTTACAAAAGGTTTAAAAACAAAAAGATTTATTTTCAGCAAGTTTTGAATACCCATTACTTGTAAATAGCAGTTTAATATTGTGTCACTGGTTTAAGGGGCACCAGTTTTGTCAAGCATTCTCATGGCCCTGTTGCTATATAAACCTGTATTTGCCAATTTAATTTTCCCTACCTCCTAATAATCTTTAATGTGATGACAAGTTCAAATATATTTTATATTTTGTGGAAGTTCATGTTCTTTACACTGTTCAGGTWCTAAAAGGTGTCAGTTAACTTTAAGCCCTTCCACTATCAAATTCTCAAATGTTCTAAACTTGGACATTTTAATTTGTTCCTTACCTAGATATCATCCCAAGACAAGGTTTTGATTTAAAACTACATTGCTTCCTTCGAAAATGAAAAATCAGGAGATGACTTATTCAAACTCAAGATATTTTGAGTCTTCTTTAGAGCTACAGAATCCAGTCAGGTCTGAGGATACTCACAGGCACAGAGAAGCCAGCGACAAAGGTGAATTTCTCCTATGCATTGTACTACCCAGACTTAAGGACTGTCCTTGCCTTACTTTGGACTGTCAGCTGGGGGTAAGAGGATGGAAGAAGTGAGAACTTAAAATTTATTTTACAACAGAACTTTTAAGACTGAAAAATGAGTAATTTCTTTTGCTTTTGACTTTGTTTTGTTTTCACTTTTGAGCCAGGGTCTTAGGTAACCAGGGTAGAACTTAACTATGGTATGTAGCAAAGGGCTTTCCAGATGCCTGCATCTCCTAGCTCAACCTCTCAATTTCTAGATTACAGTTCTCATTCCCATTTTCTGCCTTGAGTAATTTTTTTTTAAGTTTAGAAACCACCAAGATTTATATTTTTTTTCATAAAAGATGTGGGAAATAAAGTAGTTTGTCCATTAGAAAAGACACACTTCATTGTTTAGGAACATCAAAATTTCTAAAGGAATACAACAGAAATGATATGACCTTTGTGATTAAATTAGGGAAAAGTTGGCAGTAGTTGAAAAGGAGGGCAATCCCAGTCTCACAAACCTGGACCCCTGAGATCTCTCAGAGACGAAGCTACCAACCTGTCAGTATACAATAGCTGGTCCGAGGCCCCCAACACATAGACAGCAGAGGACTGCCTGGTCTGTCCTCAATGACAGAAGATGCATCTAACCTTTGATAGACTTAGGGTCCCAGGGACTCGAGAGGCCAGGCAGGGTCATCCTCTTGGAGACAGGGAGCGTGGGGGAAAGAGGAATGGGATGAGGAAATGTTGGAGGTCAGAATGAGAGGGGATAATGACTGGAGTATAAAAATATAAAGATAATTAAAAACAAAACAAAAGCAAAAAACTCAGAGGTTTTGGTAAAAAAAGATATTTCAAGTGTCTCATTAAAAATCAGTGCTAATCATCATTATCAACACTTAAAAGGTTAAGCTAAATTTCCTGTTCTCTATTTCTCGTGCTTTTCAAATATTTTCATATTTCATTGAAACATAGACAGCAGAGGATGGCCTGGTCTGTCCTTCATGACAGAACATGCGCCTAACCTTTGAGGGACTTGAGGCCTCAGGGAATGAGGAGGCCTGGTAGGGTTATCCTTTTGGAGATAGTGTGGGGGAAGTGGAATGGGATCAGGACCTGTTTGAGAGAATAAACAAAGGGGATAATGACTGAACATTAAAAAAAGATTAAAATGAATAAAAAACAAAACAAAACAATAAATCTAAAGCTCTTACAGAAAAAGTTATGTCAAGTGTCTCATAGAACTTCAACCCTTATCATCATCATCAAAGTCAGAAGGAAGTGCTAAGTTTCCTGTTCTCTATATCTCTATTTCTCTTCCTCTTCAAATATTTTCATATTTCAATTTGAAAATGAACATTTTTTACTTGTCTTTAATTATTCTTCTAATAATTAGAAGTGACACCTAGATCTAAGACTTCAAATGCACAAGGATAAATATCTCATTGTCCCAAGGAAAACAGTCTTTATGGACAAAATGAGCTGACTGCCAGGAATCCCTTTATGGATGGAATTTTACAGAGTCCAGCTTTAGACTATTCATTACTGGCTACCAGTTTCCCAAGACAAGCATTGATTTTTACTTCTTCTTCATACTCCCGTACTATCTCTGGGTGGGCTGTTCCATGTAGGTTGGGGTTTCATATCTGTCCTTTTTATGACTTGAGTATTTTTTAAGATAAAATTACCAAAGCATGTCCATATGGATGAGGCAGCACAAGCCCGTGATTCCAACTGCCTCTTTGGCTGAGTCAGGCCTAATGAGAATTCAAGAATGAATGGGCAAAATGTATCTGGATGTAAAGGACTGATTCTACCCATAACGTATATACAGAATGTGTACATGACTTGAAGTTTGCATTTTACACTTTACTATAATTTATTAATTAACAAAGCAATGAGGTTCATTATATTTATATAGGTTAGTTATTTTCTCTGATCATCCTTAATCCTTTTTTTTTAAATTTTGGTTTTTCAAGACAGGGTTTCTCTATATAGCCCTGGCTGTCCTGGAACTCCCTTTGTAGACCAGGCTGGCCTTGAACTAGAAATCTGCCTGCCTCTGCCTTCTAAGTGCTGTGATTAAAGGCATGTGCCACCACTGCCTGGCTTTAATCCCTTCTTATTATATGCTTTCCCCCTTCCAACAGTTGACCTTCCAGTACTTCTCACCCCTCCTACTTTAATTTATTGTCTCTATTCTTTTTCCTTCTAGTTATTAGTTTTGTACTTGCATATAGAAAAATGTACACACACTATATGTTAATGCAATCTGTGAGAGTTTTTAGTATGTTTCATTTACATATTTTTAAACCTGACTACCTGATACTAGATATCCACATTGGCTCTCATCCTTTAGAGAGATATTTTCTCTTTCAGTTGTCATTAATTGCCTGGATTTTTCAACTAGGAGTTGGGTTGTGTGGATATTCCCTGTCAGTGTTGTTATGTCAGCTGCTGATGTGCTTTTTCAGGTCTTTCTTAGGATCCCAYATTCTTGAGATTGCCTGGTTTTAACTTCTCTGTCTTGCAGCAGATGTTCTGAGTGTCAGTATTTTATAGTCCTTCCATTCTCTCTTCTGAGCTGATTGACAAACCTTGATTTAGGAGTTAGGTTGTATTCAAGTATTTTATTTAAAATATTAGTGTTTAATATTCATTTGTTTCTTATAACACCCTAGGTCATGGTTAGTAGTGGAACATGAATCTTGGTAATGATTCTCTTGACATTTTAAAAGCCTTTAGGAATGATCAATTTACTTACATCTCATTGCAGTGGCTTTAGGGATCCTGTGCTTCCTTCTGATAATGGCAATCTCAGTGTGGCTGATTTACAGTGAGTAATTCTAATATGTCATTTGCCTAGGTAATGTCATTAGACACTAATCAAGTACCAGGTTTCACACTTGTTCATTGTCTTGTCTGTTACCAAGGGGCATTCTAGGTATTCTGAAATTTGTAAGTTCGTTTTTGTTTGTTTGTTTATTTCTTTGTTTTCCCCCTGGGTTCATTACAAAGATTCTGGGGCAGTCTTGGGCTGCCTTAATCTATTTTACTCATTATCATATTTCTTCAGATGAGATATGTATTTTTGATATTCTGCTTTGGTTCTCAGATCCCATTAAGTATGATGTAGATACTCTGTAAGAAAGAGATGCAAAAAATAAATTATGCTATTTTGTGGATTCCACCCTTCCAGAACATATTGAGAACATGCTTAAGTGAAAAGATTGAACCTACACACATAACTTAGAAAATTAGGAGCTTCACCTTTATCTTTCATTTGATGTCATCAAATCCTTAGTGGAAACCACTGACAGGTTGAACTGAAACAGAACTGCACATCTTAATATTATTGTTTCTCCTACTCTGGGTAGTCTATCCTACTGTGCTTAATCTATCTGCTCCAATGATAACTGTATATTATTGCATGTTGCTTAATACAAATTTTTATGCTATGTCAGGTTTCTCAAATAGTTTACATAGGTACTTACATACTTGTAAGACTTATTCTGGGAAAAARTGAAGTAATCAGAAGACACTGTGCTTACACTGTAATATTATTTAGTTATTTTATCTGCTTTACACTGAATTTGCTTGTAGAGTAAAATTGATGAGATTGTTGATGTGTTACTTTCTAAATGTCAAATGAGCAATTGAAATAATGATTCTTTTTTTACCATTAAAATTTGTATAATGTTAACTTTCAATATTTCTTATAAGCATTTTTTGGTATTATATCTGCTACTAATTTTAGTTTTTCAGTACAGTGAAGAAAAACATCAACTGCAGGAAACTCTAAACAATCTTCGYCAAGAGTATCAGTCCATGAAACATGACATCTCCTTAAAGGAAGAAATGTGGAGAAATAAGTCTTTAGAGTATGCTGCTCTCAAAGAGAGTCTGCACTCCCTCAATAAAGAACAGAACAAATGTTATGGAGAAATCAAGATTGTTTTGGATTGCCTCAACAAGAGAGGTATGGAGGGGATCCTGAGCAAAGAATTACATATTTTTTCCTTCAGAAGCTTTGAAGTCTATCTATTAGCTTATGATGCTGGTGATCTGTAATTTAATGGTTTGGGAATTCTTGTTTAGTGTAGCATCCTAGAACCCTAGAAATCTCTGTTTGGATTAGGAGAATATTACAGATTTTATAACTCAGTGGTTGTTCTGGCTCCTACTGCTCCCATGGGAGCGAACAGCAAGTCTGTCCCTTTGAGAATTCAGGTTGTTTTGGTTTATTAGAAAATCTCTACACACTCTGTAAGGTACAAAATATTCAGTGTAACAAGGCATTCTCTTTGCTTTGTCACCATTAATGGCTTCACTAATTGAACAGAAATGAAGCCTCCRTGTGTTAAGAATATTAAAGTTATGTCCATGTAACTTGGTTAATTGCATTTAGAGAACAGGTATCTTCCTAGCTCTTTTGGTGATTAAGTATTACCATAAATAAAGAAGTTGATGTGTGTGTGTGTGTGTGTGTGTGTGTGTCTTCTATTTGTGATCTAAGTGGTTAAGTCATTGTAGGAATGCTGTATTGGGCTTACATTTTTCTGCAATACATAATATAAAAAATCTACAAAATATTCTCATTTCAGAATCATGAAATATGTGTTATTTTATTATTTTAAAATATAGTATATATCATTACTAAATGATTGGATAATGTTTTAATGCTTGTGTTTGTGATGCTCAGGTGGGTGAATTCCAAATTTGAGCATTCTCTAGTCATCCAACAAAATTCTAGGCCAGACTGAGATATATTGTGATATCTCATTACACAAAAACAAAGAATGGACATAAAAATTGTTAATAGAGCTTGTCCCTCCCTAGTACTGATCATAGTGTGATATTGTTGCTGTAGAATTACACACATTTAATGTATTCAACTTGACACATTTGCCTATGACCCTGGAAGGCATTACCACAATCAAAAGAACAATCATCTTCAAAAGCTTCTTGATATATCTCTTAAGGTAAGAGCATTTAGCAGAGACCACAGCACAGCTCCAAGTGCACAGCAGTATAGGGATCAAGAATTCCATCCTCAGAGTAACTACCTCTGAGCTTCAAGTGCTCATTCCCCGCCCACCTGCTTTTGGTGTCTCACAGCCTCCTAGGCTTCTTAGAGGTGTGCTGTTTTAGGATCCTGTAATCCTGGATTTGGTGTCCTTCACTTCACCTGATGTGCTCAAATTCATTCATGCTTCTCTTGGGAAATATCCTGTATACTTCTGAAAATCTGAAACAATTTTAAAGGCCCTGCTGTTTCTTTAGTAATCAGATTCCTCAAAATATATCCAGTGTCCTAAGACTAAGTGAGAAGCATGCAAGAGTTGCCTGGGAGACACTTACTGCAGAGTTGATCCCATTGGTCAGAATCTCCTTTAGGYGGTTTGGGTGTGACACAACATTTCATTCTGTAGCTTGGCTGACTTGAACCTCACTGTAAGCCCAATCTATCCTGGAATTCACTAGTCATCCTAGGATGATTTTTACTATGGTGGTTAAACACCAGTCTCACTCTAATTTTTTCTAATTTTTATTAGATATATTCTTTATTTACATTTCAAATGTTGTCCYTTTTCCTGGTCCCCCATCCCCAAATCCCCTAACTCATCCCCCACTCCCTCTGCTTATCAACCTACCCACTCCTGCTTAGATGTCCTGGCATTCCCCTATACTGGGGCATCTAACCTTCTCAGGACCAAGGGCCTAACTTCCCTTTGATGTCCAAAAAGGCATTTCTCTGCTGCTTATGTTTCTGGAGCTATGGGTCCCTCCATGTGTACTCTATGTTTGGTAGTTTAGCCCCTGGGAACGCTGGGGGTACAGGGTGGTTCAAATTTTTGTTCCCCCTATGCTGCTGCAATCCCCTTCAGTTCCTTGGGTCCTTTCTTGAGCTCTTCCATTGTGGACCTTGTGCTCAGTTCAATGGTTCCACGTGAGTGTCCTCCTCTGTATTTGTCATGCATTGTCACGACCTCCCATGTGACAGCTATATCTTATTCCTGTCAGCAAACACTTATTAGGATCTACAATAGTGTCTGGGTTTGTAACTGTATATGAAATAGATCACTAGGAGGGGCAGTGTCTGGATGGTCTTTCCCTCAGTCTCTGCTCTACATTTAGTCTCTGTATCTCCTCCTGTGTTTATTTTGTTCCCCCTTCTAAGAAGGACCGGAGCATCCATACTTGGTTCTTCCTTCTTCTTGAGCTTCATTTGGTCTCTGAATTGTATCTTGGGTATTCTGAGCTTCTGAGCTAATAGCCATTTATCCATGAGTGCATACCATGTGTGTTCTTTTGTGCTTGGGTTACCTCTCTCGGGATGATAATTTCTAGTTCCATCCATTTGCTTAAGAATTTCATGAATTCTTTGTTTTTAATAGCTGAGTAGTATCCCATTGTATAAATAGTATCATAAAGGATAGAATTGGAGATGGCATGCTTCACTTTGTATGACAGTTTCCAATTCATCAATGCTTTTCTGAGCGACTTTATTACATATTTGTGAATAAGAATGGGAGGGGATTACAAAGACCTTTCTGTCTCTTTAGAAGTGAGTTTTATCATATTAGACAACTGCATCCTTAAACTAAGTGAGCAGCAGGCAGGAGTTGCCTAGGAGACACTGCTGCGCAGTTGTTTACATTTGGTCAGGATCTCTTTTTGGGGGGCAGTTGAATGTGAGACAAGCTTTCAGTGTGTAGTTCAGGCTGATTTTAAACTTAGTGTATAGCCCAGGCTGT
The DNA here is from genome assembly GCA_002335545.1 of Apodemus speciosus. Classification (NCBI taxonomy): domain Eukaryota; kingdom Metazoa; phylum Chordata; class Mammalia; order Rodentia; family Muridae; genus Apodemus; species Apodemus speciosus. Next base: position 27,257 of record BDUI01015457.1, read on the forward strand.
CCAAGACTTCTTTACTAATCTTAAGACGATCTTACACTGGTGGTGATCCTGCTTCCTCACTCTGTGGAGTTGCTGGCATTATAGCAATAAAACTTCATGCCTAACTTCACTTTAAAGGCTAAATAGCATTCACTTGAGTGTGTGTGTGTGTGTGTGTGTGTGTGTGTTCTCAATATTATCTAATTTTTCTACTGTAATAAACAATGGAAATCATTTGAAATGTAAATAAAGAATATATCAAAAAGGCTAAATAGTATTTCCTTGAGTGTGTGTGCTACATTTTCTCTACTTTTTCTGCTGTGATAAACAATGCTGCAAAGGGCATGGTTGTGCAGGGGTTTCTGGGTATTCTATATATTCTCATTTCTATATTCTATAATTTCTGAGAGCTGTAAGATTTTCCTTACTTATGGATGTTTAATAATAAACACATCACACTGATATCAGAAACCAGAAAATAGGAAGTTTAATGATTCACCTTCTCTGTTGCAGGCAATCGAGTGGAAGGACACTGGTTCTGCTGTGGCATAAAATGCTATTATTTCAGCACTGACCAAAAAACGTGGAATGGATGTAAACAGACTTGCCAGGGTTGCGGCTTATCTCTTCTGCAGATAGATGATGAGGATGAACTGGTACCATAGACTCTTACATGCTTCTTTATCCTTAGAGTCTCTCTCTACTCCTTAGATAATGAGATATGAGACCAGGCAGGGGCTTAAAAGGGAGGCCTATATGGGTTGTATGTGGTGTTTCTGTAATGTGAACAAAAACTGTTCAGTAAGTTTCCTAGTTGACTCTTCCTCCTTGTCATTTAATGTCAGGATTCATTCTCAGTAATGAAGAGACTTGTTGATAAAGAGCGAGTAGGGTGTTTTTAATCTCCTCCATTCCTCAGAAGTCTGTAACAGAGGGCCTCAGAGAAACATGTCTTTCCCTGATGAAGTTTAAGCATTTGTCTCAGCATAACTTGTGACTGACAGTTATGTGTCTCCATAGGGTGCTAACTAAAGCCCCAGAGTCAGATGTCTAGGGCTTGCTCTTTGGAACTTAGAAATGTCACTGCTTGAGATGAATAATTGGCTGAGTAGTTAACCATGGAATCTATCTCCAAATTAGAAATGATGTGAGAACCATGCAACTAAATTGTTGTACCAGTTAACTCCTGGTGATTTTCAAGGAVTCTGTGCATAATATTTACTTCATAATATTCTCTGTGTAATAAAATATCTATCTTTTGAAACTAATATTTAAAAACAGCTCAAGTGGCCATGAAACCAACATCTGTTTATGTTTACTGTGAAAATCTCTTCAAATGTGTGGATTATATATTTTCTGGAGAAATACTCTTGCAGGATCATTCTGAAACCTTGTCATTTAAAATATGNAAAATATCTTAAAACAATTACACTATTAATACTACAACATTATTATCATTTTTAATGTTAAATAATGTTATAAAGTTCCATTAGATACCTTATGCATAGTTAAATTTAAACTTGTACTACAATATGCATTGTGAAATTTAATGAGACATTATTCTACTTTCATGTCACATGGAAGACATACTAAATATTTCCAAATGTCTCCCCATATCCTCATRTATTTCTGTCACKYCTGAATCTTAGCTCCAGAGAGGCCTCCTCTCTGTAGAATGGACCTTRCCACACAGCTTTCACATCGGAATTTTCATCKCACTGCATTCACTTTGAACACAGGGTGTCATTCATKATGAATATTTACCACATGCTTCTGCAGACTTTAAGAAAAATAATTTGAATAATTTTATAAAATGTCAGAAATTATTTAGTGAACCAGTATGTAGTGGATACATGTGGTCCTAMAGTAGTAGGATTGAGAGTCCAAGACCAGCCTTAGCTATATAGTTAGATTTTGTCTAAGAAACACAGTCACAATTTACTTAATGAACTAAGTACCACCAGACACCTAAAGCTTTTAAATAACTTATGAAACTAACATTGGTTTTGACAGAAAAKTGATACTYGGGGGAAATTACTACAGAAAACAACTATGAAGCTACAAAYGGACTGGAGGACAGGACAGCAGAGAACTAATGGGAATAGCTGATWAGTTTCCTGGTTGTTCTCTTACTAAACTGATGGAAATTTTGTCATAAAATGTATTGTTTTCTTTGCAGAAGTTCCTCAAGTCTCAACTTTATTCAA
>BDUI01015458.1:12729-45451 GCA_002335545.1 Apodemus speciosus
AAAAAAAAAAAAAAAAGAATACAAGCAACAAGCCGCGTTTAATTTAGAAATTAAAGCCCCTGACTGTTTTCTAGGATGCAGCATACCACAGCACTAGCCAAAGGAATGGGTCATTTTAAAACCTTTAAACTCTTAAAGCCTATTGTACATCTAGTGTGTTTTTAAATATATATTTTACAATTATGTTTTCTCTCTCTCTCTCTCCCTCTCTCTCTCTCTCTCTCTCTCTCTCTCTCTCTCTCTCTGTGTGTGTGTGTGTGTGTGTTCATGAGTACAGAGCCCAGAAAGATGCCAAATTTAAAAAGGTTGATGTGAGCCACCCAACATGGGTGCTGGAAACTCAACTCAGGTCCTCTGCAAGAGCAGCAACTGCTCTTAGCACTGTCTTTAGCCCTAATGTGTATTTTGATGACATCTATGAGGTACCTATTTTATTATAGCTCTAAAAGTCTCAGACATTAGCATTTAAAAAATATTCTGTAATAGGTGAACATCAGTAGGTCTCAGTTTTTTAGGGGGGAGGGAGGCAGATTTCTCTATGTAGCTCTATGTAGCGCTCGGCTTCCATCTGCCTGCCTCTGCCCCTTGTCCCCACCCCAGAGCGCTGGGACTGGAAGACATGCATGCACTCCCACCACCTGGCCAGCAGGTCTAGGGTTTATGCCCTTGCTGTAGTTTCTGGATTGAGCTGAGTCGTCACTTCCTCCGTCACTTCCTCCGTCAGAGGGCTGCCTGGTTAGGAAGCACCGCTGTCACTAGCTGGCTATTCTCTGTTACTGTTTCCCTGGTGTTACTGCTCAACTGTCTGTTACTCACATGTTCCATTAGTTGCCTCGAAATTCTAAGTATGCAATTTAGCAAAACACTGCATAAAACACTAGAGAAGGGCTCCCAAAGGCCAATGGCTCAGATATATAGCTGCTGATCAGAGGCGAAAAAAAAATCCCCGCTGTCCGTCGCAGGAAACCATCAAAGTCAAGACTCTGCTCATTCATTCCCTTGTAAATGCTATCAGGCCACATTCCACTTTGAAGGAGCTAGGATCAGAAATCTTAAGTCCAGTGGTTTCAGCAAGGCAGTACTGACCCCTAGGGGTTATTCTGGAAATGGGGGGGGGGCGCATTTTCAGTTGGCTTGACTAGTGGTATGTAATGGATGAGCAGGGATATTGGATACCCCAAAATGCTTGGTGTGATGTCAAACCCCAGAGCATTCATGTAAGTAAAAGCCTGATTTTTTTTTTCCTCTCAGAAGAGTGGAGTGTGACTCCTCAGTTTGGGGTTTCACGCAGTTAATTTCCCTCTGAAGAGAGCAGTGGAGAAAAGGTTTGCGTGAGAGAAACTTGACAAGCACAACCTCAGCAGGCCACCAGGTAAGTTAGTCATACATCGTGCTGGATGGGCGGGTGGCCTGGGTATGAGGGCATTTCACCTGCATTTCAACTCCCACTAAAAGACACAAAACCCCATTTCAGCATCACCATCACACAAAGCCAGGAAACGCCCAACGGGAAATGGTCTGATAAATAAGTAACATTGTATAAAACTGTTGGTCTTCCAGAAGTAAGATGGGTTTGACTGTGTGGCCTTGGGAAAGGCTTTCAGCCTGCTAGACAAGCGAGGAACCCCAGGCTACTTCCTTTCACTAACTTTGTTAATGAACACAAAGAACTGACTGGCCTTAGCCATCTTTGATCATATATATGATTGGCCCAAAGACAGAAATGTCAAGTGAGCTGTAGACATGGGGAGTTCTTGCTGGCCAACTCTGTGGCTCTTGGGCCTTCCCAGGCTACCAATAACATCTGGACAACAAAGGCCTCTCCACAGCCACATTGTCAAGTTCTGCGTACTATGCTACAGGACAGCTCTGGGGTCCTTTGAAATTCCTATGACCAAGTCTACTCCCCAGAATGGTACGTGGAAATGAGCTCTTGACAGGCAGTTCTCTGAGGTGGCGCCTCCCGGAATGGGATGCATGTGGCAGTAAACCTCTGCCCCGTGAAGACACAGGCAGTGCCTGCCCACAGGTCAGGAGGACTCTCGCCAGACACTGCAAAGGCTGCTGCTTCATATAAGAAGTTGCAGCCTCCTGCGGTGTGAAAAAGGAATGTTCGCATCACCCAGTCTGTGGTATTTTTGTTACAACAGCCTGATTATGAACAAATTATGGTCAGAATGCTGCATTGGGAAGCCACGGGTGATTCTTCAGCCACTGGCTCTTTATGTGACTCCCAGCTCAGGTGTGCACATCTGCAGCCTCCAGGGGACTGGGCCAGGAGAGGACTACTGTCTCCCCCGAGCAGCAGCAAGGGTGCCCAATCCCCAGTCCATTCTTCCCACCTTCACTTCCCAGGCAAGTGATTTGCACGTGCATTGTCCCAATCCCTCCCAAGGCCTGGCCGCATACATTTTTTTCAATGCATACAGGAGCAAACTTAAGTAATGAGGATTATGTTTTGGTGAGATTGACTTAGCAAGTACATCCCGCCCCTAGAAATATGATTCAAATTGTTAGATTTGTAGGTCCAGGATTAGAATCCCATTTGGTGAATCTAGCACTGGACATTTGAAACTGGCTCTCCTAAATTCCTGTGGCCCACCTTTTGGTATCTGGTCTTTCTCCTGAATGTGCCTCATTCCCCCAAATCTTTTAATTTGGCATTTTCTTTCCCACGCTCCTTAGACCACAGAAGCTACCTGGCTTAGTCTGTACAGAATCATGCGTATCCCTGGTTCAGCACGAACGTACTTTTGAATCCTTTCAGGCCTTAAGAACAGCGTTTACATAAAGGGACTTGTTACACAGAACTTTATGCATTAAACAGCGTTAGTTTTATTTCAGCCTATGATGTGTTTACACTGCTCACAGAAATCCATTCTGTCCCGAGAAGAAACAAAGTGCCTATAGCTGGGTAATGCTTGGCATTGCCCACCCGTGTCTTCCACCACAGTAGGCCGGAAACTTCGCTGCAGTCTGACCTCAGAATTGGGTTTTGTCCTTCAGTCGTTGAGTCTCCGAATCGCCTCTGAGAATCCATCAGTCCTCGGTCAGCACGGAAGACCACAGAGCTAACGCCCGACATCTGACTTAGCACTTATCCTATGTGATTACAAGCATCCTGAAGACCGTGGGGTGGGGGAAGACTCCCCCCAAGTGATGTGGGGCTCACTCACAGGTGTCCCCTAGAGCGGCCCTATACTATAGACCTCTGTGCTTCTTTCTCGTATTCAAGCCGAGTGCGAGCAAAGAACGCAAGGCCAGACTCACTGCAGGTTTCACAGTAGGACAGGAGGCACCAGGAGGCTAAATCCAGCTATTAGAAACGCTGACTCCGCCCCCAAGCCTTCAGACCAATCAGGTTGCTTTGTTCGCCCAGCTGCTTGCTTTCTCACGTGGTAACCGCAGTACCGGTTCACATAAAGGATGCTACTGCATAGCCCATTGTCTAGTCCCTTCCTCCTCCACATTCCCAGAAACGTAAAGTTAGTCCTTGAATTCTTTTATACATACATACAAAATAAAAAAAATTAGTATTTCTATCTGTGTCCTTGTCAGCATGATTTCGAATTGCTCTCAGGAGTACCTTCTCTTTTGTAAGATAAACACTATGCTGTTTGAAGTACACACAAAAAAATGTCATTTCTGTTCACTGCTCTGTACTTCCCTCTATGGAAAGTTATTTCTGAGGAGCTGAAACCCCAGAAGGTAATAGACCCCCAAAAAGAAACATTTGAAACAAAATTTTAAATGATGAATCGGAAACAGACTTTGAGTAGTCTTTAAGAGACAGGCAGTGGCAACTGTGGTCTCTGAAGGGAACTGTTCTAATTATTATCTTAAAAGGAAAGTCACACAACTTTGTCAAGGTCATAAGATAAACCGCTACTTGAAAATTAGGTTAGCTAAACAGAGGGGAGATTTAAAAAAAACAACCCACTGAATCGGAACAACGAAAAGGGTTTCAGAAGGATTTGAACTGGAGCAGAGACCCATCAGTCTCCAACGCTTCTGGCCGCCGCAGCATCTTGAATCACGCTGTTTCTTGTCCCTGCTGCCCCCCACACCTCAAAGGTGCATTCTCACGGAACTAAATAATCGTTGCTATTTTGTTTGGATTCAGAATTTCAATCCAGTAGCCATCTGGATCTTGAATGAACGCCAGACCTTTCATTTTCCCTGTATAATGAAAATTTTTCATTACTGGAAAGGCACATTAAAAAAAAACAAACATGTTTTCATTACAATTTTAATTTACACTTGAATAAAATCCGTTGTTGGTTTGTGTCACGGTAGCACGGTTATCCCAACGCCTAGAATGCAACCTTCCAGAACCTAGGGACAGCTCTATTAAGTACCTTGCCTCACTTTGAGGTCACCATGTCACCAATCACAGAAATGATTTAGGAAGGAAGAGAAGATAGAGAGGTGCTCGGGGGACCAGGCAATGTGGCCTCTTTACACAACCGAGACCCCAGCGGCTTGGGTCACGCAAACCCTATTAAACAATATACTGGGGTAACCTAAGCCCTGCCAGTCAGACTGTGGCTCCTGGGGATTGTAACCACGATGGAGTTGTTCGCTCGGACATATGGATGTGCCCTGAGAGATTGATTTATTTGAGGACTAAGATGCTGAACTCATTTGACTCTGTGTCTGCCTCCTGACCCCGAGGCCAAGGAATACAGATAAGAGAGAGAGAAACACAGCTAAGCAATCTCCAGGATGACGGCTGAGGAGGCATGGGTGAGCACGGCCTGCTGACTTAACCTGATCCATACAGAGGGTAGTTTAGAGTCTGAACGTGAGCTCTGAACGTGTGGCTGAACGAGAATAAACAGGATGTTTGTTTCTGCATCCCGCCCCTCCCCAGGCAATCAGCGCCAGCCCTCACACTGGGAGGGACTCTGCTATTGATCCAGGTGCTCTCAGGGGTTCAGGGGGACATGGTGCTTGTCTAATGAGGAAGCCAGAAGGAATAAGCCGGCTAACTTCAATACCCCATGCCCCTCCCCCTACACACACACACACACACACACACACACACACACACACACCCCTAAGGCCAGGTATGAAGACAGCAGACCTGTCTCCTACAAATGCTGCTTTGCCCTGAGGGGGAATGTCTGTGCTGTGAAGAGCTGTCATTTCCAGTAGGCAGGAAACCCAGCCCAGGGCTCATCCAGCCTGTCTTCCTTGGATCACCGGGATCCTTGGGGACTGTTCTCTTCTGCCAGTCACGTGGCCTGATGGATTACAGCAGCTTACAGTTGTTGGAAAAAATAGCTCAGAGGCAAAACTAACATAATCCAAGAACATAATTAAATATATAATTGAGCATAATTACATATTTAAAAAAAACAAGAGTGGATTATTTATTTGAATTAACCATGAAACATTAGGACAATGGACAAAAGGCTATTAAAATACACAGATGTGGCGAGCACTAGTGTTAACTCAGGCCAAGAAAGCGTTAGGGAGCCAAGGGATGAAACGGCAGCAATGACTGTAGAGATCAGGGAGCCCGGGCTTCGGCGAGAGGCTCCGCCTTGTTAAGGCGGAGTCCTAGGGAGGACACTGTGCATGTGCACCACAGACACATACAAAGAAGAAAAGTCAGGATAGATACATTGGAGGGGAAACTTGGTAACCCGAAAACCAAAGCTCTCCAGAAAAAACACACTATAAAGTACAAAGGAATCTCAGTCATCCTGACAGCAGATTTACCAAGGACTCTGTGCTTTCAAGAGGAGGGAAAATGAACCTGGGATTCTCGGCAGAACACACCTATCTGTGCCTGGTTCACATTCATCAGTCTCAGAAATCAGTCCTCACAAAAACTTTAGGAAAGAGTCCGGGTGGTGATGCTAAGACGGGAAAATATGAAAGATGCTTCCAGGGAGAAATGGAGAAAAGGAGGCGCAAAGAACTGCACTCTATTATCTTTGAAAAATGTGGGGACCAAAGAAAAAGAGAGGACAATCCTGGAAACCAGGCCAGGTACCAGCAGCTGATGSGAGCGGGCAGGCAGTTTCCTCACTGAGAAGATACCACAGCAAGTGATTTACCTGAAACAATTGTATTGAAAGGTTTTATTTGTTTCTCTCTAGGATTTTGTGTGTGTGGTTGGTTGCTTTGGGGTTTTTGTTTACTTTTTTGGTGCTGGGGACTGACCCAATGACCCCAGTGCGTGCAAGGCAAGGGCTCTAGGATGATCTACTCAACTGTTCCAGCTCGTGAGCAGTCTCACACTGAAACTGCACTCTCAAAGTCCTAGCAAGGCTAAAACCGGCATTCCAAGTTCATGGGCGGCCTGGGCCACACAGTACGAAACTACTTCCAAAGTTAAAAATAAACTGGAAAAAACAACGGAGGTAAGAACAGATGTAAGTATGATAATACTGATACATATAAATACAATAGTATTCAGATATGTGCTCCTTTAAGACACATTTCCAGGCCAGGCGGTGGTGGCACACACCTTTAATCCCAGCACTTGGGAGGCAGAGGCAGGTGGATCTCTGAGTTCGAGACCAGCCTGGTCTCCAAAGTGAGTTCCAGGACAGCTAGAGCTACACAGAGAAACCCTGTCTCGAAAAAAAAAAAAACAACAACAAAAAAAGACACATTTCCAGACATAAGCATGCATAATAGTATAAAAGAAGGAAAAATATCAGCTATTCACTAAAGTAACCTGGCAAAAGTTACATTAATAACAAAATACACTTCACAGGATTCATTTAGGAGCAACTGGTTACACCCTGAAAATCTGTTTGTTCCTCCTCCTCCCTTCCCCCCATCCTCCCCCCAACAGGGTTTCTCTGTATAGCCCTGGCTGACACCCTGGAATTCTGAAAGCTGGAAGCCAAAGAGAGAGTGGGGGAGTAGGGAAGAGGTTCTCGTTGCTCTCCATGTCCTGTGTCTGTCTAGTTCCTGATAAAGCCACGCAATACTATGCTCTTCCCGTTCTCTAAGGAGAGCTACAGTTTGCTCCTAGGCCTGCTGGGAAGAGCTTCCTGTTACCAGCGCCCAGTCAGCACGATCCCAGCGGCCATGTTAGCCTGTCTTAGCTGTGTACTGGGTGAGAAGCGGGCTCACTCACCGTCGTCGGGCTTCTTCACGAACTTGACACCTAGCTCTTCAAATCTCTTACAGGCGCTGTAGACATCAGGAACGGCAATCCCGATGTGACCTTTGGCAATGGCATTCCCCCAAAAGAACAGACCATGGGAAGAAATGTTACAAGAGTGTCTCAAATGACTTCCAGAGCTTACTTCAAAACACAAGGCCCTTGAAAACAGATTGAACTGGTTCAAAATCTATCTATTTTAAGAACCAACCACTGTCTGACTAGCTGGTTATAGTGAAATAGTTGCTCTGAACTGTTATTTTAAATCAATACTGGCTAATGTGTAATTTGACCTGTTTAGAATAATCTATAACAAAAGATCATTCACATTTGTGTTTAATGGGTTAGCTGTTGGCATCTACTACATTATGCAACCGAAGCTTTTATTATGCCATCTTGACAGGTTGCATATTTTAGACGTATTTTGTGTGTAACGAATATTTTGCCTGTGTGTACCTATATGCGCCATGTGTGTGCCGATGTCTGACAGGGTCAGAAGGGGCCATCAGATTCCCTGGAACTAGAATCATGGACGCTTGTGTACCACAGTGTAGGTGCTAGAAACCAAGCCCGGGTCCACTACAAGAAGAGCAGGCGTTCTTAGCCACTGAACCATCTCTTCTGCCCCTTGACAAGACACTACCAGAAAATGACTAACCACAGTTCCCATTGTTTTTAAGCAAACGCTCTCCGAGGGGAGATGGAGGTGCAGGCAAAGTGCCTACCTGACAAGCACGAGGCAGTGGGCTCTGACCCTCGCCCTACAGTAAGGTTTACTGGAGACACAGCGCTGTGGCTGTACAGTATAATGTCACAGGAAAGTGAACGCAATGTCTGGACTAATACCAACAGAGCGGCTAGACAGACTGCCAAGAGGCTCTTACTCCTGCTCCCCGCTTGCTTCTCTCGCCCTCTCAGGCTCTTCCCTTCCCCCTCTCTCCGCATGGTCATGGCCATGGCCGGCCTCCACTTCTCTCCTCCTTCCTCTCTGTCTTTCTCTGCCTCTACTACCCGCTTAACTCCCCTCCCCATGCCCTAAATAAACTCTATTCTATACCAGGAAAAAAAAAAGACAAGAAATAAAAATATTCATATCCCTAATAAGTTATACTTGAAAATTAGGTCACTCATAGCTATAGTTTTCTGTATCCATAAATATGTACACCATGCAAAATCACGCCTGCGCGTGCACGCGCGCGCGCACGCGCGCACACACACACACAGACATCACAGACAATGAGGCAGACGTACCAAATCCGCGAGGGTCCGAGTTGCCGTTGTGGTAGCTCTGGGTCTCGTCATCTTCTGTGCCCCAGTTGCTACGGAGGAAAGGCAAACAACTGTGAAGGCTGGTCTACACGGTCAACTTGAAGGACTTAGTCAACATAGTACCCACACCTCAGCTTTTTAAATGGATTTTAAAGAACTTTTTGTGCTCACCAGTCTAAATTTTAACTAATTTATTAATTTTAATATGTATTAATATTTTGATAATCATAATAACCAATCTRTACTGGGTAATAATTAATGATGAATGATAATCTGATTAATTGGTTGAAAATTTTGAGTGAATTTTCTGAGAGGAAGTCCCACTGTCAATGTGGGTAGCGCCTTCCAACTGAACTGCATCTATTGCTGATAAGAGACTCCAGCTTGCTGGCCTTCTGCCATGGACTTAACAGCAGTGCTTCTCCAGGGTGTGGACCATGGCCTAGGACTGCAGCCAGCTCTGTGCTGGCTCTCTGCATCTCCTGAGTTCAGGCGGCCACTGCTGGGGCTACTGAGTCCCATCCACTTAAGCCTGTCAAATGGATCTTCTTTCAGACTAGATGCGCATTCTAATGGTGCTGTTTGTTTAGAGAAGGAGCCCTGCCTACGACAGTAACTCCAGTAACTCACCATTCTGACCTGCGAATAGCCTATGAGAGGGCCACTTAGGCAAGTCTTTCTGAATCAAGGCATACATACTAATGCAGGTATACTGCAATAAAGGCTCTTTCATTAGGCCCTACAAAATACAAAAAAAAAAAAAAAAANAAAAAAAACAATAAATAAATCTTTGGGCTGGAGCGAGTGGGGCCAGAGCAAGCAGAGGTCCTGAGTTCGATTCCCAGCAACCACATACTGGCTCACAACCATCTGTATAGCTACAGTGTATTCATATACATTAAACGAACAAACAAACAAACAAACAAACAAATCTTTAAAAAAAGAACCCTTAATGATTTTCAAAAATTACTGGGAGATGCTAACTGGCTAAGGTCTACAACTGGATTGACTACTCAAAAGGTTTGCTCAAAAGCTAAGCAATTTATTTCAAACCTTACAAGGTAATAAAGACTTAATCAAAGGAAATTATCAGCTGAGTCTGAAAAGAAATTGGCTTTAGTAGATGGGAAGCTACAGATGCACATATCAATTGTATTGATCCAAATTTGGCCTTTATCTCAGTTACCCTGCCTTCTATGCATTCTCCCACAGGAATTCTTATTCAAAAGGAAGATTATATCTTAGAATGGGTATTTTCATTCTAATCAGGGTAAAGTAAAAAACATACATAGAAAAGTTTTCTGAAAGGAAAAATGAGACATCATTAGTTAGCAGGAATAGATTCAGCAGAGATTGTAGTACGTTTTGCTAATGCTGAGATTGCACTAGAAAAGAGCTTTTTTCTGGAAGAGATTAACAAAAAATATCTCTGTATTAGTTAGGGTTTTACTGCTGTGAACAGACACCATGACTATAAAAACATTTCACTGGGGCTGGCTTACAGGTTCGGAGGTTCAGTCCATTATCATCAAGGTTGGAACATGGCGGTATCTAGACATGCATGGTGCAGGAGGAACTGAGAGTTCTCTATCTTCATCTGAAGGCTGCTAGTGGAAGACTGGCTTCCAGGCAGCTAGGACTGGGGTATTAAAGCCCATGCCCATAGTGACACACCTACTCCAAGAAGACCACACCTACTCCAACAAGGCCATACCTCCTAATAATGCTACTCCTTGGACCAGACATACACAAACCATCACATTCCACTCCCTGGACCCCATAGGCTTGTTCAAACCCATGAGTTTATTGGGGCAGACCTAAACGTAGCATAATAAAAAAGCACATTTAGTCCAACTTCCAAAGTCCCCATAGTCTTTAACAGTCTCAACAAAAAGTCCAAAGTTCAGTCTCTTCTGAGATTCTTCCAATCACTTAACTGTAATTCCCCCCCCTCCCCGCCCCAAAAAAGACAGGAAACCAGGCAGGCAAACTCCAGCATCTTCATGTCTGATGTCAAAGCAGTCTTCATATCTCCACTCCTTTTTCTTCTTGTTGACTGTAACAGACTCTTTCTCCTGGGCTGGTAACACTCCCTGTTAGCAGCTCTCCTCAGCAGGTACCCCACAGTTCTGGCATCTTTAACATCTTTGGGTTTCCAAGGCAGCTTTAACTTCACAACTTCTGTTCCAATGTCTGGGGTCCACACATGATCTTCTGGGTTCCTCCAAAGCGCTTGGGTCACTTCTCCAACTYTGCCTTCTCTGTAGTATTTTAGGCTTTGGTTGACTCCACTCCATTGCTGCGGCTGTTCTGTCATCTCCGTTGTTCTGGGGTCTTCTGCTGCAACTGGGCTTCACCAATAGCCTCTCATGGGCTCTTTTTGTGGTGCCAAATCTCAACTTCTTTGCATGACCCCTTCAGTCCTGGGCTATCAACTGCAACCGAGACTGCAAAGTTATGCCCAATTTGTGAGACACTCCACCCCCAGAAGACCACCAGGGACTAGGGATCCAGTGCAAACACAAGAGGGTGTATTCACCAGCTTGAGCTTGGACCACATGCAATCTACCCTAACACAGCAGGGTAGGACAGTGGCAGTGAGGCTCATGGTTTTGGGGTTCATAAAAGAAAAAAAAGCAGGGGTGTCTGTGCCTTGGCGATACGTGACTGGGAGGGAGGATGGGCCAAAGTGAAAGGGGTGTTTCTAAATAAAAAAGAGAATAACAGTATTGGGTATTGATTTTCTGACTGATTGATCTGCTACAAGTACAGGTTCAGTTGATTCAATTGGGAATATACATCTTGTGGTTGTTCTTTGAACCAGTATCTGGGGGATGGAGACTGGTGGGCCATGACAACTGCCAATTTCCCCTTTCATTGTTCTTCTTTTTTTTAAAATTTTGTATTTATTTACTTTATAAAGGTTAAATACCTTTTTACAGGGAGGAGTGTCTTGGAAGGGGAGTTTATTGGCTAAGCCTCCAGGCCTTTAGGAACCTCATTAAAATGGAGATACAATTGAGGTTACGCGACCACAGATCAAGTGCTCTACCTGTAGAAGGGCTTGGGGCGTTGCCCCTACGGCCCATGTGACTCACGCGCGCCAAGTTAGAACAAAGGAAAGACTGAGAATACTGGAACACTGAGGACCCCTGGTGGGGAAAATAAGTCTTAACAAGATACTCAAGGGGGCACCGCGGGGATTCTGAATTTTTTTTCTGAGCGTTCTAACTCAGGAATTCCCTGTGGCTGGAGAATGGAATTTGACTTATCTTTGACTCCAGGCAGGAGAGGGAAGCTGGAAAGAGGGTGTGGGGCTGAAAAGCTCTCAGATCAAAGAAGGAATCGCTGGAGCCACAGTCACTATTTCTCATTGGCTAGATAAAAATGCCTAAAGAGAGACTCATGCAGTATCTTAGTTTATTTCATTTGTTTTCGATTGTTTTGATTTTCATAATGGGTGTGATGTTGAACTTTGTGGCTACAGTATTCCTCTGAGAGAGAGGTAAAAATAAGGGTTTTTTTTTTTTCTGGCTCAAGGATGTGCTCATTTAAAAAAGGGGGTGTCTTTATGTTCTTAAAAAGGACATCTTCCAGAGCTATTTGGATCAGAAATGATGGAGGGAGACCTCCAGAGGACTAGATTCTAAAATATCAAATGGAAAATCTGCTTTGTGACACTAAAATCTTGTTTTGAGATTTATATTACAGAAAATACCACTCCCCTTCATATCTTGACACCCATATTCAGCTTGAAGAAGTTACAAAGAGTCGCCAACCCAATTCCCTGGGATTTGGGGCTGGAGAGGGTTATTATTTTTAAATTGTCNAAAAAAAAAAAAAAAAAAAAAACCACAAAACCCCAAAAAACACCAATGTAGTGAAATTAAAAGAAATGGGCAATCCTTAATTTCGTGCCTTATAAAAATGCCTTAAAATATGAATGTTAGTTATTATAAAATGATTTGCTGGCTCTTTAAAAGGAGCATATTCTATAACATTTCTGGGTCAAAAAGACAGCAAAATAATGAGGACAAAAATGTGAATTAGAAGATTTTAGAAGATTTTTAAGTTATAAAATTAATAAGCTATAATTTGGCCACATGGGGTTTTATTCTCTAAATGTTCTCTTTGCCTTACTGATATCAGGAGAGTAACACGAAGACCCAAATATCCACACTGGAAAATATTGAAATTGCCAGGAGGTGGTGGCATGTGCCTGTAATCCCAGCACTTGGGAGGCAGAGGCAGGGGGATCTCTGTGAGTTCAAGGCCAGCCTGGTCTACAGAGTGAGTTCCAGGACAGCCAGGGCTACACAGAGAAGCCCTGTCTCGAAAAACCTAAATAAACAAACAAACAAATTAATTGATTATAATTGATTTAGACTGGCGAGCGCATACACACACACACACACACACACACACACACACACACACAAATATTTAAAATACCTTTACAAAGCTAGGCTCCGTGAAGAGACAAAAACTCTACGCACTGTGTGAGCTCGAGGGTAGCTTTTCTGGAGAACGTCCACGCTGTCCTCTCGGACTTGTCCTTGGGGATATCGTTCTTATCCTCGTAAGCTAAGAAATAGAGCGAGAACTTCATAGAAGGAAAGTCGAGCTTCTGGAGGAGCCTGGAATTAGAAGGAAAGCCAGGGTCATTTACAATAGCACAGGCTGGCTCATACTGAGCTCTGCATAATATGTAAGCTCTACTAGGGATAAGGGCTACAGAGTTACCTTAGTGAGCCAAGCATGGGCCAACGCCAGGGGGAGAGAGCTCCTTTACAGCTCCATCTCTAAGTGCTTACCACGTAAGCACAAAGGCCTGAGTTTGAGCCCTAGCACCCATGCGAAAAGCCAAGCGTGTGCTTGCAAGAGCAGCCTTGGGGAGGCTGAGAAAGACACAGCCCTGGGGTTTACTGGCCATCAAGCTTAGCAGCAACCAGTAAGGGACCCTGTCTCAAAAACCAAAGGGCTCGGTTCCCACGCACGCACCCACCCACGCACGCACCCACCCACGCACGCACCCACCCACGCACGCACGCACGCACGCACAGGCTCAAACAAAACAAAAGGTTCTAAGTAGAGAGCAGAGGAAGCCTTGAGGGTCAGGTGCGTGAAGTCTTGAGGGAGTGTCTACTGCTGACATGGTCATGTCTGTCAAGGACCAGTGCTCAGAGCCATGGGAAGAGCGAGCCCCCGACACACCCCTAGGCTCAGAGGGTYGGCAAAGTCTTCCTCTAGTCCAAGTGATCAGCTAACAGCGTATACACATGAGTGTTTACAAACTCTAGGTGCATATGTGCAAGAGCTAGCAACTGCAGCTTCGTCCCCGAAAGCTCGCACTGCCTGAGATTGCTAGCCTACAAACGCCTCCTCTGGAGGCTAGCCCACTGGAGGCTAGCCCACCCTTGACATAACAAACACACCAAGGTTCCAGGTTGCTGTTGTGGGTTGCTAGCACGCCATCGCTGCTCACAGACCACCTGACCCCAGCTTTTCTGCGCCCAGGTATCTGGTTCTCTACAGTTTGCTCTAAACTCACTCCCTCACCTCCCCTTGTCAGGGGTCCGTGACTCATCAATTTTTTTTTTTTTTTTTTTTTTAATGTTTTGTGAGACATTTACTCTCTGTGTAGCCAAGGATAGCCTGAACTCGCCAGATAGCCCCAACCTGGGATTCTGGGGGTGACCCTGCACAATCACCTCTCGGTTATTCAAGTTTAATGAAACTTAGCTAGAATCCGGTGCCCGTTTATACACAGGGAAGGTATTGTAAAGCTTTGTCTCAGTGAGCGACGCCGTGCCTCTCCCTGTGGTTCTTTCACACACGTACGGACTGAGCCCTTCGAAACCCACCGGGAAAGCAAACAGGGCAGGTAACAGGAGAGAAGGCCACGTGAATGTCAACGCCGCAGACACTGCAGAAAGCTGAAACAGGATTAAGACTTCGAAAAGGTCACGGGGCGTGGAAAGGYCCCCTGGGAGCGGCTCTAACAGGGCGGAGCAGGTGAAGCAGGGGAGGAGGGAGGGGGGGCAAGCAAGACAGCAGTCAGCAGCGCCGTCTATGTACATCTGATGCAGTGAGAGTGACTCGGCACAAGCAAGGGGTCAGAGGGCAAGACAGAGTCTCCGGGAGTGACGTGGGGACAAGGGAGGCTGGGCAAGAAGAGAGGAAAAGTCCTGAGGTTTTCTTTTCTTTCTTTTTTTTTTAAATAGTTTTTTTTAAAGATGTATTTATTTTATGTATATGAGTACACTGTAGCTGTACAGATGGTTGTGAGCCATCATGTGGTTGCTGGGAATTGAACTCAGGACCTCTGCTCTCTCTGGCCCTGCTCACTCCAGCCCAAAGATTTATTTATTTATTATATGYGAGTACACTGTAGCTGTCTTTAGACACACCAGAAGAGGGTGTCAGATCTCATTATGGATGGTTGTGAACCACCATGTGGTTGTTGGGATTTGAACTCAGGACGGTGCTCTTATCCGCTGAGCCATCTTACTGGCCCAGTCCTGAGGTTTTCAAAACGAGAAGTGAAGTTAGCTTGCCAGTCAGTTTAGAGTCTGTAAGATCACACGCATGCAGAACAATATACATAATATCGGTTTTTTTTAGATGACTGAGGATTAATTAATTATGCTCAAAGACGACCCTGTTCATAATCTAGACCAAGCACTTGGAATCTAGCAAAAGCAAAATGTTTGTGTGTGTATGGACACATGGGGGTACAGGCGAGGGACTGTGCATGCAGAGGTAAGAGGCTGGCGCAGGGTACCCTCAACTGCTGCCCACTGTCTCTCACTCACCTTTGACCTCAGAGACAGTGTCAGTGTGTGACCCTAGCTGGCCTGGAACTGACTGACCAGTAGAGCAAGCTGGGCTCAACTCACAGAGGTCCACCTGCCTCTGCCTACTGAGGACAAGGAAGTCTCTGTCCCTCCAGCAACAGGGCTGCAGGTGTGCACGTCAGGGCAAGCACTTCACCAACTGAGCCACTCCCCTGCACCTAAAGCAGAGTTCCCAGAGTCCTGTCCAATCTCCTATCTACTTATCCTGTTAATCAATATGCCTGGACCAATAGATTTACTACATAAAAGACCTAATACCTCAAATAGAACCATCGGGAAAACTACCTCTGCCTCAGGTACGTGACTGCACCAGCCTTAACCAGCAATCCAATGGGAGCGGAAGGAAAAGGAGCAGCTCACTTCCGCTTCCGGGAGAGTAGCGATCCAGGTTAGAGGTCAAGCTGCACTCTAGCGGGAATTCTGTCAACACGAGGTCAATGGTGGACTGTGCCGACTGTGCTGTCGGGGACCAGAAACTTAGATTGTTCGTGTGTAAAAGGATATGAGCCCCGGGAAAGGGATCGGCTGCGAAGACGCAAGGGACTAACGGGCCTGGCACCTGGCCCATAGCTGTGTCCGGTGGATTTGCTCTCACTCTGTCTTTTTGTTTGTCTGTTTTGGTTTTTTGAGACGAGATCTTTCTGTGTAGCCCTGGCTGTCCTGGAACTCGCTCTGTAGACCAGGCTAGCCTCGAACTCAGAGCTCTGCCTGCCTCTGCCTCCTGAGTGCTGAGATTAAAGCGTGTGCCAGCACAGTCCTGACACTCTGCCTTTTAAAATGCTGTACACACATGGAAAACCAATTTTTCTGTGTGTGTGTGTGTGTGTGTGTGTGTGTGTGTGTGTAATGACACAAGAAACTAAAGCAGTCTGGGGGAGAAGGAAGTCATTTTGCATTCTCCGTTTTGTATTTTTCCGGAACTGACCTCATTTTCTGAGCGTATATAATACCTGAGCTGCTCTCTTAAAGTTCGTGGAAGTAAATGAAAGGCGGAGAACTGAAGGTCACTTCACTTAATCACTTGTGTGCGTGTATTACCAAAAGCCGAATTAACAAGTGTGCCGCAGCAAAGCTGAAGGAAAGGAAAGCGAAGCACGTCACGTGCTCAGAGGCTGGCAAACCCCAGGGCTACCTCCTTAGCAAGGCAGAAGGCAGCCTGTGAAGACAGGACCAGGGGCTGATTTTAAATCCATCCATGCACTCCCTAAATGCTGTGTCCTGACAGCCATGATTTCAGAAGCAGAGCGTTAAGAGTCTGAACTGTGGCAGGATTTTCCCTGTCCAATCACAGTAGGGCAGAGGAGGTCTGTGATTGGACAGAGAAAATGGGGGCGGGCTAGCATCCTGGAGGGAAGAGGAGAACCAAGATAGCTTAGGACGTGAACCTGCGTGACATTTACCAGCAACAAATAGCTATGTTTTCACAAGGTTAGAAATATTGGGATAAACTTTTATCATTATCAATTGGCTCTAAAATTACTGTATTGACATCTTGTAAATTGTGATATTTATACATAAATCTGATTGGTTAATTAAGCATTAGGAGTCATGTTTCTACCGGGTAATTAGGTGTTGAGATGGCTGATTGTGGGATGTATGGGGCATTGCGTGGAAGCAAGAGGTATTCGGGACACCACCCACCCCCTGCCCCTGCAGGAGAGATGGCCCGGCTGGGGCAGGAGAGCTGGCGGGACGATTTTTAAGATTTCCTGCAACACTGAACATATGAATAACTTATCTGACCTAACTCTTATTTCTGTGAGGAAGGGTGAATCGCCATGGCATAGCCGTGAAGCTTAGGGGACAACTGGGACAGTCGGTTCTCTCCTTCCTCCTCTGAACCATCCTCCCCAACACCATGCTTTTCAACAGTAAGGCACTAAGAAACACTTTACTTACGTCAGTCCAAGAACCCTCGTATAAAAATCCAGGGACTTCTTAGGATCCTTAATTCTTAGCATCGTTTGCTGCAGTAGAAAATCCTAAGGAGAAACAGCAGCGCGTGGTAAGTGGCTTTAACTTTGAACACTTAATAGCTTCAGTATGCTTTCTGTAACAGAACAGAGCAGCGTCGAGATACAAACATAAACGGAGCAGAGGAAACCCCAATCTCCAGCCTCAGCGGTACCTCCAGGAAACAGTTTGCATGCCAGTCACTCACGCTTCCAAGCTCTCTGCCCAGTGTTGGCCAGTTGCAGACTTCTGGGGTGGGTGGGGCAGCTGAGAGCCAGCGAGTTTACACTCCAGGAATGCCCTTAACTAACAGCATTTGAGAAACCTGGCCTTCCTGCTCCTTAGTCACTAAGGCTTAGGGGGACCTTTGCGGTTGGTTGGTTTGGTTTGGGGCTCCTGAGGCAGTATCCCCTGCGGCACAGACTGGCCCCGAACTTGCTGTGTCACCAACTGGTCCTTGAACCCCGTGACCCTCCAGCTTTGACACAAGTGCTGAAGTTAAGGGCATGAGCCACCTGCACCTGCTTCAGTGACAATTCTGAAGTGACTCCCACATCATCTATCTGAGGCCCCACTCCACGGGGCTTTTGGTGACTCTTCTAAATAAACTACCAGCAAGTGTGAATCCCTTCTCTACTTTGATTTTGAGCAAGCAAACTACAACTTTATTTGACACAAAGAATCCAACCGCTATATCTTTTCCCCCTGACAGGGTCTCATGCAGCTTGACTAGCCTGGACCTCACTAAGCAAACCTGAGCTAGCCTTAAACCCAGAGATCAGCCTGACTGCTTTCCAAGACCTGGCATTAAAGGTGTGAGCGACCATACGAGCTCCTTAGTATCTGATGAATGTACAAACACCCCCACTTCCCAGAATTCAGTGGGAAGAATCACATGACCTCTTCCCCTTTCCTTATCAAGGACTCTTTTAAAACTAGTCGTTCAGAATAGACAGTGAGGTTGGACCCCAGGCAATGAGCAAGACAATCACCACCTCCCTTCAAGTAAAAATCTTGTGTGCTTCTGGACATAGGGTGCTTGTTAGTAATTGGGTCCTGGCACATTCATTCATTCATTCATTCATTCATTTGGGGGTGGGGTCTCCAAGACTGACTTTATTTATTTATTGGAGGTGTTCCCGAGACATTGTTTATTTATTTATTTACTTAATTGGAGGGGGGATCCTGAGACAGGGTTTCTCTGTATAGCCCTGGCTGTCCTGAACTCACTCTGTAGACCAGGCTAACCTAGACGTTAGAGATCCGCCTGCCTCTGCCTCCTGAGTGCTGGGATTGCGCCAACACCACCTGCAGGTTCTGGCACACTCTTTGCGGAAAGAAATCTCCCTGAGAAGCTACTCTCTCTCTCTGTTCCTTTGTGCCACACTGAGACAGACTCT
Source organism: Apodemus speciosus (assembly GCA_002335545.1). Taxonomy (NCBI): domain Eukaryota; kingdom Metazoa; phylum Chordata; class Mammalia; order Rodentia; family Muridae; genus Apodemus; species Apodemus speciosus. Next base: position 31,338 of record BDUI01015458.1, read on the forward strand.
CAGTGTCCATCATGTACTGGTAACTCTGTTAACTGGCAAGACCTTACAAGGTCCTCGACTATCCAAAAGAACCAAACAGCAAGAAGGCAGTCTCTAACGTCTTTGTGAAAACCTCCAACTTCCACAGAAAACAGAAGGTGTAACTGGGAAAAGGGGTAGGCAATACATACATTCATCAGGCTAAACTTACGAGTCCCACCTTGGTTAGGAACCGCCTATTCTTGAGTCCGGGTTGTATGTAGTCCAGGCTAGCCTTGAATTCMCTCTGTAGCCAAGGATGACCCTGAACCGCTGATACTCCAGATTCCACTCCAACAAGCTGGGACTGCAGGTGTCCACTACCTCACCCATCCTGGGGACCAACCCCAAGCCTCACGCACCCACCAGCCAAGCTGCATCCCAGCCCTGACTCAATAATATTTACATGTCCGAGTGTTGTCTCCATTTTGTAAATGAGAGGAGGGCACTGAGTATTAATTATCGAACCCCTGTAAATTCAGGTTTTCTTTTACCACAAGCACCTCTTGCCCTGATGGGTGCTGTTCTTCTGCACTTACAGACTTACCACAGAAGGCCTGGAGGTCTGCTCACCCCTTTGCAGCTTCAGAGTTAACACTGCCAACCTGACAGGAACTAGAAGCAGCATGAGGCAAGCCTCCGGGCACCTCTGAGGGATTTCGGGACGCCTTCCTTGTTTGTTGTTGTTGTTGTTTTTCGAGATATGGTTTCTCTGTCTATCCCGCCCTGGCTGTCCTGGAACTCACTCTGTAGACCAGGCTGGTCTTCGACTCACAGAGATCTGCCTCCAGAGTGCTGGGATTAAAGGCATAATTGAGTCCCATCCCTATGCCCCATCTCCCCACTCCCAGGACCAAACCCAAGCTGAATCTTGATTCGGTTAATCAAAGCGGAACACCCACGATAAATGTAGGTGGCACCACCATTCCACAGGCATGGCGCCTAGACTACACAAAAAGAAACAAACTAGCAAGGCGATGGTGGCGCACTCCTTTAATCACACTTGGGAGGCAGAGGCAGGCGAATTTCTGAGTTCGAGGCCAGCCTGGTTTACAGAGTGAGTTCCAGGACAGCCAGGGCTACAGAGAAACCCTGTCTCAAAAAACAAAAACAACAACAAAAAAAAAAAAAGAAAAAGAAAGAAAGAAAGAAAGAAAGAAAAGAAAGAGAGAGAAAGAAAGAAAGAAAGAGAGAGAGAAAGAAAGAAAGGAAGAGCCTAGCTAAACACAAACATGTGATTCCTGTCTGTGGCAGATGTGAGTAGCTGCCTCCAGCCTCTGCCACCTCTCCACCGTAATGGAGGATAACTTGAACTGAGAGCCAAGATAAGCCCTTTCCCCACCCAAGTTGCTTTAGTGGGGTAATTCATCACAGCTGTGAGAAAGTACTGCAGCGGCCGCACAGCCTCCTCCCCCTCTAACTTACGTCATATAAAATACAGACAAACCCATGCCCGGCAGAGACAGTTCATGTCTTAAATCCTCACATGATCTCTGAGCTCAAGTCCAGCCTGGTCTACAGAGCGAGTCCCAGGACAGCCAGGGCTACTCAGACAAACTCTGTCAAGTAGAAGGGATCTAAAGAGCACTTGAATCCATTGTTCGGAGGTGGCAACTGCTGGGCTGGCCCAGAACTTTGGCCCGAGATGGGAGTCACTTAAGGCCCCAAGATAGATGACCAGCGTGGGACCCAGTCCCCAAAGGGACATGGAAACTGAATGTTCTAGACTTCCCAGGAGTCCGCTGACCCCGTCTCAGCAGAACACCGTGTTCACAGCCACCCACTATTCTAATGGCCAGAGGGCACACCTCCCCAAGAAAAGAATACAGCTCACTGCAGTTCCTTTAGCCGGTATACTAGACACTCTCCCGCCCAACTAAAAGCACCCTATAAAACCCAATTTTTTGGGGGGGCAGCTGGGCAGCTGAACAAAGCTTTGTCCTTGGACCTCAGTGCCACCATTGTGGTCTGGTTCTCTCATTATGCCATACAGCACCCAGGCAGAAGGCAGCCAGCTCGGGGTTCCGTGTTTCTGGACCCAGGTTGCCCTATCACATCCAGAGCTGCCCTCCCCTTTGACAATCAGGTAAGAAAGAAAGAAGCGGCTCCCTGTCCAGGCACTCGCCTGGTTCTCTCCTCTGAACACGGGTATACACACACCTACAAAGTCGCTCTAGGACCACAGCAAATGAGGCAGAAGTCCCAGACTTTCTATGAGGCAGAGAGACCACTTTCATGCCAGATGCTGGTCTAAGCAGAGATTAAAACGTGATACTAAAACTACGAAAATAGCAAGCACCTCCCTCTCCCGGCCAATGCTAGTGCCTGCTGCTTCCCTATCAATTACTGTGCTTGCGTGGGGAGGCCACGTCCACAAAGGAGCTGATGTGTGCTCTTTCCGACCACACTGAGGTAATTTCAAAGGCTTTCCTGCAGGCCTCCGAAAAAGTCAGCCTCCTACACTGGGCTGGGTATTAGCCAACACACTGCACCAGGGGATGTGTGTGTGTGTGTGGGGGGGGGGTAGGTATTGCACATAGAGTCCGCTCTAAACACGGTCCAGATTATTTTATCAAACATTAACTTAGATTCTACTGTAAGCTGTTCTGAAGATGAAATTAACTGACCAGATGGCCTTAAAATACAAAGATCAGGGTTGGAGAGATGGCTCAGCAGTTAAGGGCATAAACCTGGGTTCACTTCCAGCACCCAACCCTGGGTAGCTCACAACTATAACCCCAGCTCCAGGGGATCCACAGGCGCCTACACTCACGTGAACACACCCACACACAAACGAACAACCTGACAACATATAAACCAGTGAGACTGGTGCAAGGCTGGGAGGGCATACACTTGCATGTATGTGAAGCATGTCCTGGTGCGCACATACACACACATACACACACACACACACACACACACACACACACACACACACACACGTGTATGTCCATGAATACAGAGGCCAGAGGACAACCTCAGGTGCTCTTAGAAGCTGTCTACTTTGTACTGGGAGGCAGAGTCCCTCTTCTGGCCTGAGGCTTCCAGAGCAGGCCTGGCTGGCTGTCGAGAGAACTCCAGGGACCCACCTACCTCTGCCTCCTTAATTCTGAGCTCACAAATGCACACCACCACGCCTGGCTTTTTTTTTTTTTTTTTTTTTTTTTTTAAATAGAAGGGAGTTGTACTCAGATCTCTCCAGCCCTGCACCCAACACGATCTGTTCTCTCTTGGGTATTACAGGGCATTTCATTTCCCATGCAAACAGAAGGAAAATATGTAAGAGGAATCACTATCTATTTATTTCGGGCTGGCAATGATACTGCTCTACAACTGCGACACTGAGGGAGCCATTACTCCCCGAAAACCTGTTTCCAGTTGTCTCCATCCCAAAGAATGAAGGCCATAAGTATATGGCTGAGCTGAAGTATCATTTCAGCAACGTAGGAAAGAACTAAGCAAAAAATCTGGCCCAGAGCGAACTGCTTCGTTTGTCTTGCTGTTATCGTCATAAAAACAAAACAAAAAAAACCCACCCAGAGGTGCCGTTCCACTATTATCTTTGCGTTCCAAATCTGCATTCCCCAGTCCAATCCTCTAGGTGCAGCACTCCAGCCCAAGCGAGCTTTAATCCCAAGGGAGAGTGCCTCGGCTGCTCCCTGTGAGCCCACGTGAGACAGGCTCTTGCTACCTGCCTTGCTTTTGCCCTCAACAGACTCCCCGACTCAATCACATCAAACTGAAGTGTAGTGGAGAGGTTCTAATCCAAGCCCAGCCAAGCAAACTTCCTTGCCTGCTTAGCCTTCAAACCTTTCTAATAACCACTACTCGGCTCAAGTCCTTCCCATTTCCGCCCTGACTGCTCTCGGCTTCTTGCAGGGGCGTATTCAAATGCAATCTGATAGTTCTCGAATCAAAATCCTAGATTAAAAAACTACCCAAACCAACCCTCTGACCTGTGTTCGCTGTGCACCTGTTCAGCATCGTCTTTCTCACTGCTTCCTAATGCCAATCATTTCCTACGTCGAATGCTTATCACTTAGGAAAAGGAGGTATGTTCTCCCTACAAATGTATCTTTATTTCCATCACACCCATGTATAATATTCTACCATGACTCTAGCCTAGGGATGTGACTCGGTGTCAAAGCACATTATGTGCTTAACAAGTCCAAAGTTCTGGGCTCAGCATACACACACACTTCAATCTTTATAGGATGAGAGAAAAAAATTATTCCAAGAGTCGTCAAATTCTGAGTACCCCAATGGTTGTTTTATACTCCCACCTTTCCTTAGTTAGGGTTTTACTGCTGTGAACAGACACCATGATCACGGTAACTCTTATAAATTCAAACATTTAATTGGGGCTGGCTTAGAATTTCAGAGGTTCAGTCCAAAATCATCATGGCAGGAAGTATGGCAGCATCCAGGCAGGCAKGGTTCAGATGGAAATGAGAGCCCTACGTCTTGATCCAAAGGCAGTCAGGAGGAGGCGCTCTCCCGCACTGGGCGGAGCTTGAGCACTAGGAGACCCCCCCAAGGCCCACCCCCCCACAATGATGTACTTCCTCCAAAAAAGGCCACACCCATTCCAACATGGCCACAACTCCTAATACTTCCTGCAACTTCCTATGGGCCAAACATATTCAAACCACCACTTGCCCCTCAACCCACTACCTGCACTATGTATACAAAATCGTAACCTAACCTTCATAGAAATAGCATTCAGCATTTTCTCCTTGTGACTGGTCTCCAATCTGCCAGGCTAACTTTCTCTACTCCTGCTTCATGTGAATTCCACCATAAAATGGCCTTCTGCCACTCCACTGCCACGTTTTGCTAAGATAGTCCCTCCCCTTCCCCTGGACTCTCTCCTGCGTAGCTCTCTGGGTGTGGAAATCTCATCCATTAAAACATAGTTCCACCACCACCTTCTGCTTAATGCATTCCTTGACCCTAACAGCTGAAATACTGCCGTGAGCTCTCTCTCCTTAATGCATTTCATCCCACTGTACCCTCACGACAGCTGAGTCATCTTTGTGTTCTTTTATGAGCCCCAGGAGCCCTGCCAAGATGGGAGTCATCACAGACACGGGAATCCAAACACGGGGTTCCAGGTTCCAAACAGCCTGTGCCTATAACATACCACCTGTGCGACCTCTGAAGACCCTCATCTCCTCTGTGCTCCCACCGTGCAAGTTCATCCTCGCTAACAACTTGGAACTAGATTTAGAGTCACCTAAAGCTTTAGAGTAGTTAAGGAGGGAAGACCCACCCTGAAGATGGGTGGCGTCATCCAATGGGCTAGGCTTTCAGACTGAGTAAAAGGAAACCAGCCAGCTATGCGCCAGTCACAGCCACGTGACCTCACGCTGCCGCTGCTAGCGCCTACTGCGCCTCCCTCGCGCCGAGTCCTCCCACCACCTCCGAATGCACCCTCCTCGAAATGTGAGCCAAAATAAACCTTTCCTTGCTTTTCGGCAGGGACAAAAGTGACTAATACACCAGAATGCTTAGCTTAGTAATGCTTTTAATCCCGAATCCATCAGAGCTGGTGTATGTTCGGCATAGGATGAAGTTCTCATTTTTTTTTTATGCCAGTGTCCCCACCCATCCCAAAGTGCTTTTCACGCTCTTTGCAGTTAGCATATAATCAAGCTAAAATTTCATTGGTTGCAGGCTTCCCGCCCGTCCACGGCAAGTTCTGCAATTACAGCTTGAGTTATCTCAGAAGTGGAGAAGGTGAAGGCTGTGTGTGGGCTCCTATTTGGGCAAGTCACTCAAATACCTGGGTCTAAGTCTCCTTATTTGTAAAATGTAGACAATTCTTCTTTCCTCATAGAGTTGTTACAAATAAACTTAAAACATTGATCCAGGGCCTAGCACACTCAGTATACACCAAATATTATATAATTCACTTTACATCTCTAAATGGTATGTCCATCTGCCAAAATGACTAATCTCAAAGGAGAGCTTCAAAACCAGAGAGATTAGGAGAATGTGGAATGTAAGTCAAAGTCCAAGAAAAGTGCACTTCATGTATTTTTAAAGATCTCCCTGAGATTTCTAGTTCACCCATTCGTTCATTCATTCAGTTTTGGTTTGGTTGGTTTGGTTGGTTTGGTTAGTTGGTTGTTGCTGCTGCTAAGGACTGAATTCAAAGTCATGCTCCCTACCACTTGGCGCTCCCAGGCCCTAGAGTCTTATTGTTTGAACAGCCTGATACCTAAAAACTTCCAGTTACCTCGGAAGTCAAGTGACACAGAACAATACCTAGAATCTGGGTGTGCTTTGTGGAAAATAGCCCATAGCCCAGAAAAAGCTTTAATCCTTTAATCTCAGCACTTGAGAAACAGGCAGTTGGATCTCTGTACGTTGGAGGCCAGCTTGGTCTATACAGTAAGTTCCGTACAGGCAAAGCTACACAGTGAGACCTAGTCTAAACAAGAAAATGAGAGAGAGAGAGAGAGGAGAGGGAGAGAGAGACAGAGAGAGAGGGAGAGAGAGAGAAATTGAGAAAGGAAGGAAGAATCGATGGATGGATACATCAGTACTTAAAATTTTCAGTAATATAGAAAACTAATTCACATGGAATGAACCAATTCAGAGTATATAAAATAACTAGGAGATCAACGATATGACTCAGCTGCCAATACCAACAAATGGAAAGTTGTCCATTGACCTCCGCATGTATACTCACGCTAACACACACACACACACACAATGTTAAAAAAATTAAATGCATACTAAGATATGTATAAATAGAATGAATGGGGAAAGTGTGTGTGTGTGTGTGTGTGTGTGTGTGTGTGTGTTCATTCTTTCCTTCCTGCCTTAACTTTGTAGTGACTAAGATCTTCCCTAAGTACACACCTAGTCAAAAGCTTTGGCAATTACAGTATGTCTAACTCTCGTTTGCCCTTAAGGTAAAGAGCAAGCAGGGATCAAAGTCCTTCATCATCTGCCTGCCCCTCCTAGAGGTCTGCATAAAGCTCACATTCAATCTTCAAAGAATTTACGAATGATGCAGCGCCTAAATGAATTTATGCAAAGGTGTTTACTGACACCGATGACTACACCGGAATAAATTCCTCCGTCAGCCACCACGTCTAACTTTCGGCCATGCAGAGGCAGGGGCCACACCTGAATGAGTCTTGCTTACTGTAAGCACAGCCCTGTTGAGTGAAAGCTTTTCAATGCCATAGGGTTAAGCCTCTCATTCGTTGTAACTGCAAAACGAAGAAGAGTGTCTAAGATTCCCTTCAAGTCGAAGTCCTATATATCTCCCCAGAGACTCTTGGTGGACAGAAGTGTGGACTTGAGCATCAGCCTAAGACAAGCAAAGGCAGTTAAGTTCGAGCAACCGCTGTAGTTTGAAGGAGTGAACGACGACAGCGAAGCGACTACAAAAATGAGTGCAACTAAGAGGGACCAGTTATAGAGGGGCTCCTTTAGCTATGCAAGTTCTCAACGTGCCTCTAAAGGGCCATGGCGCCTAACCCGGGACAACTACACCCGCAGACACGGAATCAACTCTGAATCGCCCTGGCTTCAAGACACCGTGCTCAAAATAAACAAATTAACGCATGGGGCGGGGGRTTACAGGTTTTGAAATAACTTTCTGAAGATGGGGATCCCTCTGCACTGCCTCCCCCAACTAGCCTCTATCGCCCTCTTGCCAGATTACTCCACTGCGCCTTCAGCGAGCGGACCTGCGAGCAGCGACCAGACCGGGTTAGGACTCGGCCAGGCAGGGCCAGAGCCCCAGGTCCTCTCCAGCCGCCGAGAAGGAGGCCCTGTCACCCACCTTGGTGCTGGGGTCCGGGTCAGAGCAGCAGCTGAGGGCGGTCTCATCAGTGAGGCCACTGGAGGCGGGCTGTGGCTCGGCCATGGCCGCCCTGAAAAATCACCAACAAGTCCTGCTAGCAAACAAGCCGGACACACGCTCCGCAAGGACCGTGGGCCGCCTTTGCTGTCGACTGAGTGACAGGCCAAGGGGCGGGCGGGTGCGGCTCCCAGCCAATCAAGGTGCACATGGCTGCTGGCTGTCTCCTGATTGGATTCCCGTGAATCTGGTTCAACATGGCGAAACTACAATTCCCATAGTGCCATTGTACACAATGGCGGCAACTCTTTAAAAAAAAATGTGTTATTCAGTGACCTGATTTTGCTAATATTTAATTACAAAACTTGAAAAACCACCTATTCCTCAGGGCGGCAACTTCGTAGAAAATTGCAGTATGGTGGAAGTTACTCTTTTTAGAATAATGAGAGTTTGAACTGGGTGTTAGTCTTTTTTTTTTTTTTGGTGTTAGTCTTTTTAAAAACTGTATAAGAACCTGGAGCCATGATAATTGAAAACCATTCAAATTCAAGATTTTGTTTTTGTTTTCAAGCAACTAAGTTTAAGTATTGCTTCCACTATATTTTTGCCCCAGGAGGCTACTTACTGGTCTTCCCAGAGCCTCCTTAGAGAATGTGTTGAGAATCGAATGAACTGTGGTTTGGCTATGCATTATACACAAACCACCTGAGTTTGAATGGGATTCTAATGACTTACTTCTCCAAACAGAGTAKGTGTATAGACAGAACTGATGGGATGTCTTATCTGAAATTAGCTTTTAAAATGTGGTGATTGGTACAGGTATGGTGGCTCACTTCTGTAATCCCAGTCATTGGGAGGTATAAGTAGGAAATGAGTTTTGGAGCAGTGTGGGCTACATAGTGAGTTCAAGGCTGACCTGGGCTTCATTCAACTGGGTCTTAAAAAAAAAACTAAGGCAGCTTTTGTTCTTGGTGAATCTTGTCTTAATTCCCCTCCCCGCCCCATCTCTCTCCACCCCATCCCCACTCCTTCCTGCATATCTACTGACCACATGAGTAACACTATGGAGAGATGTTTCAGGCATTGATATCTCTATTGTAACAAAACAAAAGTATTGACACCCTTGAAAAGGAAGAAAACAAACCTGGTCTTGGGTAAAAGAGATATGGGCCATTCACAAGTAAGGCCAACATAATAGGTTCTGTATGCAGAATATTAAAAAAAAATTACAGATCAATGAGAAACATAAAACAATAAAAACAGCAAGGAGAAGAATAGGTAGATTGCAAAACAGAGAACACAGTGTGTAAAAATTGACTTTGATTTTCTAGTCCGTTTATATGACCTTCAAGCTAACTTTTTAAAGTTGAACACCGTCATCGTTAGTATGGAAGGCAGAACACTGGGACAGGCACTTGCTGGTAGAAATCTAAATTACTAGAAACTCGTGGGGAACCTATCTGACAACAGTTAGTAAATCTGACGGGAGGATTCACTCCTAAGTATTTATCCTAGACAAAGATTATTATACTTATAGTCCATGTGACAAATAGAAGAAACACAGCTTGAATTGGGGGCAGGGGGAGCTACTTGTTTAAAACAGTAGGAAACTAGGTAGGTTATTATTTTCATAGATTGGATTATGACACATAAGTGAAAAAAATCTGCCAGAAATACATATTCTAAAGTGGATAGATTCCACAAATAGAAATGAAATGAGTGAGCAGAGGCCATGGCTCTGTTGATAAAGGACCTGCTGTACAGACATGAGGACCTGAGTTCAAATCCCCAGAACCTATAGAAAAAGCTCGGTGGTTCATGCCTATAGTCCCAGAGAGATAGGCAGATTCCTGGAGCTTGGTCGGTTAAGCAACTCACAGACACCCATGAACTTCAGGTTAACGGGAAACTCCTCCTCAAAACAACAAGAGGTGGAGTATTGAGGATAGACACCAGACATCCACCGCTGTCCTTCTTATCTGCAGACAAATGTGCAGATACCCGCACTAACAAGTACCACACACACACAGGACACACCACATACATATAGAAGAAGCAATTTTAGTTTAATTGGCAGAATAGGCACATTCCGCACACTTTTTGTTTCAGAAGATTTAAAATATGCAAAACAACATAGGGTATTGTTTATCTATAGCCAAACACAATCTAGTCTTGGGATCAGAAGCTCCTGGGAATAAACATATTCNTCTGAACTATATAAGAGAGGAAAGTCATGGCTACGCCAATTGCAAAAATGAGCAGAAAAATTGAAATGAAAGGACATGGCAGCAGGTATCAAACAAGTGTTATACATTAGGAAAACAAACAAACAACAAAAGAAGGGATGCAATTGTGTAGTGTGGTTAGAGTATCTGAAATTTGTTTTTTCTCCAAAAAGTCTGTGTGTAGAGTTCAAATTGGGGCTGGCTAAACAATGTTTCATAACACTACATATAAATATGACCACTATATTTTTGCTTGTAATTTCCTGTTAGTTTAACAGCTGTAAGTRGTCKCATTTTAAGCTTTCTACTGCTTTCAGCTTYGTCAAAGATTGTCAGGTGTTATTTTTAGGGATTTAGGTGGAAACCTTTCACTCTTTTAATTTATTATCATCTATAGGAAAGTGTCAACCTATTATTAATCCTTTGACTTCCATTGGAAGCAAATGAGACTCCCACCCAACTCTTCATTTTGCAAGATACATTATCACTAAAATCTGAGCTTTGGGGGTCTCCATGGCATCAGTGATYGAGAGAATGAAACTTTCCRGAACAATGGAAAAATTAGGGGATTCTGTTATCTGCAGGGTCTTGACTTAATTGAACAGGCAAAGCCAAAAATATCAGCTAAGCTTTTAGCMCTTTATAATCATTGGGTAAGGCCACTAGCTTTMGCTGTTGAACACACTAAAGAACAATTTAGTTTCAGTGAGGATATCAGTACTTTTGTATACTATTAAATTCAAGTTTAAATGAAAGTGACCACTTAAAAAAATACACTGATTTATTAAAATTCAGCTTGAATCTGGGTCCTGCTGGCAACAGCAAAAGTAAAGGCTGGAATCCTACATAGGAAGGGCCAAGTGAATGGCAGTTGGGAAAGGGACCTGGTTCTTAATTCTGGGGAAGCAAGAAAAGGCTAACCATAGCTTCAAGGACATTTTACCATGAAGCATTTGTCTTTCCTCTCTTTTTGTTTCTCTCTGTCTCTCCGTCTCTTTCCGTCTCTCTTTGTCTCTCTCTCCTTCTCTTTCTCTCTGTGATGGGTGTGTGAGGGTGTATGTGTGTGTGTGTGTGTGTGTGTGTGTGTGTGTGTGCACGCGTGTGCTGATATAGGTGTACTGCTTTAGAATGTTCTAATTAATTCCCTGAGGCTTTCACTGAGCCTGCAGTTACATACAGCCAACAGCCTGAGTAGTCATCTTGCCTCTAACTCCTTGTGTTCTAGTGTATGTAGTGTATGTGTGGCTACTCTTGTCTTTTTATATCAGCATTGAACATTGGAACTCAGATCTTCATTATTGTTTAGCATCCTGCTAACCCACTGAGCTATTGCTCCATCCTAGGAAGGTGTACCATGATTGGCAGAAGACATGGCTACTAAAATACAACCTGGAGTTTTCTTAGATTAATGGTAGGATTCTTGCTAGGCTATATAWGGTTCTACATTCTTCTCTATTTCAATCCCCACCACACAAACATAAACCAAAGACCCCACACTGGAAAACATCTATCACCTGGGGCTGGTGGTACAAACTCATGACTCCAGCTACTTAGGAGGCTAAGACAAGAGTATCAGAAGTTCAAGGTCAATTTGAGCAAAAAATGACTAAAAGGCCAACRMAGGCAATGTAAGATAGTGCTCAAAATACCTTTAAAGAGGTAAAGAGTGCCCACCCTCTTTTATTTAGTGTTAAGCACTTTTGTTATTATATGTTGAAACTCCTAGCAATGTGTAGAATTCCATTATCAAGAGGCCTTGTTTATAGTCATCAATATCTGATGCCTTCCAACCTCTGGATTCTATATCTGTTATTACCTAGGCATCTTTGCTTCCAACTTGACTCATTTCAGTGCACAGTTTCTGCTCTTCCTTCCTCTATCTACTCTCYCGATGCTCTTTTCAATGACAAGGTTATACAATCATTTTCTGCTTTCTCCTTCCTTGTGCTCAAAACAAATCAGGATTTGTTTGAAAGAAAGTACTTAGCACTGGGGCTAATAACMCTTTCTTCTATCTCTGCCCAAGCATTGAAAGACATCTGCTATGGTAAACACAGAGGTTTGTTTTGAAATATGTGTATTTTATAAGATGAAATGTCTCTATTTGACAAAGTCTATACAGTAGAAATGACACATATGCCAGCATGTATACATGTGTGTATTGTCTTGATTAAGCAATGTTCTTGGTGGTCTGCTTTCATGTTAATGTGATTTTTTTCATTTTCAAAGATCTAATGAGAAATCATCTCCTTAGCGCAGCTGCTCCACTACTGAAGAAATAAAGCTTGGGCAGTTTTAACATATGGTATTCAATGTGAAGCTGGTCCAATCTGAGTAACACAATAGGTATTCTTACCACCCTAAAAGCTCTACAAAACAGAAATTATGAAACACTTTCAGGTCATATAAGACTATCCCTCCTGGTGGGCTCTCCATGAACAGTTCCATCTGTATGCATCACAAATGAGGGATTTATGCTATTTTAATTAGTTTATAAATAATTCATAACAGAGAAAATCATTCATTACTTAAAAAAGTGAAAAAAATTAGGACCCAACAGGCATGTAGTGAGATTAAATCTTTGGGGATTCAGGTAGCTAAAAGGAGTAGTGCTCTTTCAATTTTAATTCAAGTTTATGATTATAAGGAAAATTCTTCAACATTGTAAGAGAAAAAATTGCCATTAACCAGCATCATATTAAAATTAAATGTTATTTGAGTATGCTGGGCTTATTTAAACTATTGTTTCATTGTCTAAAATCCAAGAAGAAAATTACTAGTAGTTTTCCTGTCACTTCAGAGCTACCCCCTCTGTCTCTGTGTCTCTGTGCCACTGTGTGTCTGTGTTTCTCTGTCTCTGTCTGTCTGTCTGTCTGTCTGTCTCTCTCTCTCTCTCTCTCTCTCTCTCTCTCTCTCTCTCTCTCTCTCTTTATGTGTGTGTGTAAACATTGGAAGGAGATTCAAATATATTTAACATATAACATTCAAATGATTATAAACAATTGTGAAAGTTTTAAATATTGCTTGAATTAAATTCCACCTATATAGCTATTTGTTTTGCTTGTATTATGTTTTCTGTTTTTAAGCCTGTCTTTGAAAAATTTGATGAGTGGYATTTGTTATAAAATATATGAAAATTCTGAACTTACTTGAGAAATCCAGGTACTCTCAAAACTATAGCTCATTCAAAGTTATTGTATGTTCACCAAATATGAATTATTTTACTCCTAACTGAACTTTTATATTACCTCTAAGAATATGTAATTCAAATTCTTTTTTTCTAGATGTGTAATTTTTCAGTATAGCTGGAATAAAACTTGTTTCTCTTAATCCTCTTTCTTGYATTTTTCCAGTTAGGGAAACCATTTCCCTAATAGAAAAGAAGTAGAAAAATTTATAGCTCAAGTAGGTTTAAGAACAGTCTTGGTTTATCTTTTTGATATAAAGATTTCTAGTTTCTCTAGCTTCTAAATCAGCTGTATGTTTACCTTGAAAAACAGGTGACGTAGAGAGGATTACCATTGCTATAAAGAGACACCATGAAGAAGGCAACTCTTATAAGCGACAAGATTTAATTGAGGATGGCTTACAGTTTCTGAAGTTCAGTCCATTATCATCATGGCAGGAAGCATGGCAACATCCAAGAAGACATCATCATTAAAGAACCAAGAGTTCTAAATCTTGAGCTCAAGGCAGCCAGGAAGAGACTGTCATCCTCAGGCAGCTGTACCTCCAAACACCCTACCCCATCACAGTGACACACTTCCTCAAACAAGGCCATACCTCCTAATAGTACTACTCCTTATTGGCCAAGTATATTCAAACCACCACATTAAGCATATCATTTTTGTGGCATATACTTGCTTATGTTCAGAAACAGAAAACTCTGACAACTTAATTGTGTCCTTATCTCATTTTGTTTAATGCTTCTGCTTGTACTTTTGTGACTACAAGTGTATAGTTCGTGTTCCCCTTATGAGAAAATTGTGACATCAGATGGGAAGTTTTGAAAAGAGTGTTTCAGGAACTGATGAATGAATGAACTCACA
>BDUI01015463.1:7863-19865 GCA_002335545.1 Apodemus speciosus
GCGACAGCAGATGCTGGCAAGGATGTGGACAAAGAGGAACACTCCTCCATTGCTGGTAGGATTGCTAGCTAGTACAACCACTCTGGAAATCAGTTTGGTGGTTCCTATGAGAATGTTTATGGGTCAGTTTTCAATTGCTGCTGATGTGGGAAAGCCACATTCATTATGGGTGGYAYCAGCCCTAGGCAGGTGGCTCTGGACTGTATRAGACAGGTAGCTGAGCATGTCAGAGGGAACAAACCAGCAAGAAGAGTCCCTGCAGGATTTCTACTCCAGACTCCTGCCTTAGYTTTCCCTGATGATAGATTGTAACCTATAAACTAAAATAATCCCTTTMTTTCCCCCATGTCAACTTAGATAGTGTTTATCTTAGCAATAGAGATGTAAACTAGGGCAATGATATAAAAAGGAAAAATTATAGATGTTATGTCCTTTAGGAGGGACACAGTGAGGGGAATATGAAGTAAATAAGCAAAAAATAATAAAATAAAATAAAATAAAATAAAATAAAATAAGTGCTTGATTATTTGGGGATAAAAGAAATAAAATTGTTTGCCTCTTATCAACCAGAGCATTGTCTGATATGACTAGAATATAAATGTCAAAATTAAGAAGCTGGCCATTGATGCAAGTTGTTTAATTTGTGGATTAAGAAAATGCTTGGGTTTTTTCTTTTCATGTGAATTAACTTTAAACATGTATTTGTCTTTCTGTTTTCATATTTATTTTCTGGAAACTATTCAGGATATATTATTTTTTCTCCCATTAAYACTTGTGCCCTCTATGTTGGTATGCCTGGTATTATTTTAATGATTATTTGTGCTATTTTTATGATTAATTATTACAGAATGTTTGTGGTGGTTTGGATGTGCCCCATGAGCTTATATGCTTGGGTACTTGGTCCCATGTTGGTAGAACATCTTGGAAGGATTAAAGAGTGTAGTCTTTTTGGGAGAGGAGTGTCACTGGAGGAGGACTTCGAGATTTCAAAAGCTAATACCAACCCCAGTTAATTCTTTCTGCCTCGTGTTTATGGATCAAGATGAATGCTCTTGCCTATTGCTCTGTCTCCATGAACTATAATTCTCTGAATCTGTAGATCCTAAATAAACTCATTTATAAGCTGTCTTGGTCATAGTGCCTTATTGCAGTAATAGAACAGTAACTAAGACTTGTACCCACATGGTGGGAAATAGCTTTTTCTCACCTCAGACCAAATGCTATGGGTTCTGTCTGCTCTAATTTACCCACCTTTTAAGGCTTGGCACTTACTTCCTTTGTATTCAGCATGTGTTTATACTATATAGGCTCATCATATTTTCTTGCCACATTGGACTTCCACACAGGTTCACATCAATTTTCTTTGACACAAGAACATTAAAATACCAGTGGTGACACCATCGTTTGTGAGAAAATGTCATTATTCTACCTGTATGCAAGAAGAATGGGTGGGATGTGCTCAAGATAGAACAAGGAGTTGGCAGCGGGGATCTTGAGTATTTTGCTGATGACTTCTATAGCTGCCCTGGAGTGGTTGGCTATTAGAGGGGGACCTTCAAAGGGTATCATTTTTGTTCTTGGAAGTATTTTAAATATTTTCATGTCATCTAGTGCTTTGATGCCTCATTGTGGTATCTCATGGTATGATTATTTTTTTGTGTGAGTTTAGGAGCTGTAAGATCAGAAATTTACAACTTTCTATCATTCTTGGTTGGTTTTAGCTTTAACGGTATTTGCACTAGTCTTATATCTCTTGCCCCCAGTGTCTGTATCTGACGACTAGATCTTCATACTTTACCCTTTTGTCCATGCTTCTCCTTGCTCTCCTGTGCTGGATTCTAGAAGAAAGCTCTACTTATACCACCTTCCATTTCCCTATCTTCAGATCCTTTTAACCTTTTTGCCCTTCATGTCTGTTTTATTCCTAAATTGTAAATGCTGAAGTCATGATTATGTATTCTGTTAACATATTTTCAAGATCTGTTTTGTCATGTTTAGAGTCTCACRTTTCTTAGTTCTTTATTTCTTACTTAACAAAACGTTGTAGGTTCCATCTTTCATAATTCTGCAGCCTCGTTGTTGCAGGTCTCATTCTCTTATGAATCCTTTTTAATGGAGCCCCATCATGAGTTTCTGTTAAGTTAACTTTATAATTTTATGGAATTGTGGGAGGGTGAGAAAAAAGTACACCATATTGTATTCTAGATCCCCAAAACTTCGTTCTCTTTTGAAAGGGTGTCATATAACTCRTGCTGGCCTCCAACTCTTTATATAGCCAAGGATGACCTYGGACTGCTGAGCCTCCTGCGTCTGTCTTCTGAATGCTGAGATTACAACTGTGAAGCACCATCACAGCATGTAAAGTTCATGGTGGCGTCAGTGTGAGTGACTGTAGAACTGTGAGTAGAAGCTTGTGCATTTGAGAATAGTGGTGGGAACATATAGAAATGAACACAGATGTGTGTGTGTGTGTGTGTGTGTGTGTGTGTGTGTGTGTGTGTGTGTGAGAGAGAGAGAGAGAGAGAGAGAGAGAGAGAGAGAGAGAGCACTTACATATACTTATCAATTTATTATAATAATCACATCTAATCTAAGTCTAATTCCAACCAGGGTCCACTAGCTTAGCCATGTAAGTGTTTTTATAACCATTGATGAAAAATACACATTTCATTGGTATGAAAAAATGGGGCAGAATTCACTTAGAAATTATCCCCCCCCCACACACACAAAAGCTTATTTGACTATCTGACTTTGTTCCTCATGACTCAGATTCTGTGTTGGTGACCAGAGCTCAGCAGGGTCTGCAGAGAAGCTGAGGTCTCTAAAGTATTTTTTCGAAGTTAGTCCAGACACCCTTTAATTTGAATCAAGATCAAGTGAAAAGGCGGTTGCCTTGTCTTACCCTACAGTGATGCTTCAGAAGGACCAATGATGATTCAAACTTGATACCTGCCACCTGGAACAGCATTATAAAATCAGTCATACCCAAACTATAGAATCCCTGCTTTTGGCAGTTCTAATCACCAGACCCAAGCTTAGCATTTTGAACAATGTCTTGCCTCATTGACAAGGAATAACAAAAACTATTTTGACAGGTTTCCCACATCCTGTGCTACAATCAAAAATATATAGGAAAGGGGATTGAATTCTCTGGCCTCCTAAACATATGCCCTCTATCCTCTACCCCAGAGAAAAAATAATTTCCATTTAAAAGGTATTTTGACTTTGATTATTTCAAAGTAATGTCCCATGTAACTTGACTGCTTGAAAATAAAGTCATAGCTAATGGCTCTTCCTGGAGTTAGGCAAAGAAACACGGTACACAGCTGAAGAAGCATCTGTCTTTTCATATGTATGAACGGGTCTGTTATAAATCCTACAGGATTCTGCAGCTTCATAATGAAGAAGACTCTGTATGATCATTTTAAAGACCATCTGCTCTGGGTTTGGGATCATCTCCTAGCTGGGCTTCCTGGAGTGATGGATCCTGCAGGCAGGAAACACACTGTGCAAATCCCTACTCACCTCACCCGGCCCTGATGAATAATGTAGAGGAGGGGCTGTTATTTTCCTTCCCTTGAAATTGTGGCTTGGGAAGAGCCAAAGTTTTTGCACTCCATTTGGATGTTTTTCACTTCTTTGAAGTAATGCTACCTCGGAGCTAAGAACAATTTTTGGAGCTCTAGAGCTCAGGCTATCAACACTGGGAAATTTATTTTTATCAGCTCTTTTTCCCCCTCCCCATTTGATACATTATTGGGCTCTTAAAAATATCAGTTGAGTGCCGTGCAAAGGAATATTTGTCGAGCTGTCAGCACCTTGTGATTAATACAAATGTGGATTGCAAAGAGGGAAAAAAGCAGCGCAGAAAATATAGTTGGTATTATTTGAGTTTGAAACCAGAAAGACATCAAAGACTTTCTTGATGTTGTTACAGAATTTTACCAAAGCAATTACATTTCACACCCTGCCTAAGCAGTAGCTTCAGTGAAGAACCCTGCACTTTGTAAGCAGGAAGACGCCACTGGAGAAATTCAGTATCAAGAATTCAGGGACTATATTTTCCCTGCCATCCTAATTGGGGTGTGGCCATCCATTTTTTTTTAACAAAGCTACAAGCTCCATTCTCCTGCCAAATTCCTGTGACACAGAGGCATGGATTCTTCCCAGCCTCTAAATGGCAGGGACAAGCACGCCACCTGTTTCCCATGAACTTCCTCCTTTTCTCTTTCCTTTCATTGAGTCAAAGTCTCAAGGCTACCAAATATAAGTTCAGAGATAGGAGACAAAATAGTCCTATCCATGTTGGATTCATCAATCTGAGGTATGCGTAGTTATTTACAAGGGGAAAAGAGATAATCCTCTGCTATTTATCAATGTGTAATTGCAGGTAAATTTGGCTTCCGTTTTGAATCTATTTTTAAAATTATGGTGCAGACCTCATAACATAGTTATGGATTGCAAAAGAATGCCAAGGGGGATTCTCAATAAGGTTATAGTGTACTGTTGAACATGTATTTGACTACTCATTATTTACGCTGTCTTATACTTCTCCTATATGGCTTTATTTTTCTCTCTAAAACAACCTTTTTTTAAAGCTCTGGGCGAAAGACCAAGTTTATACATTCTTTCCATTTTAATGGAAGCCATTTGAGCTAGAAGCATACAAGTTGGTCAATTGGCATTGATTGGCCATAAAGTGTACTTAATTGATTGCATAGCTGGTATAGTAGCACTACCTTTCTTGATTTGGTGTCTGGTTATATATTAATTTGTGGATGAGGACTTCAGCACTGGCCACATATACCACCACCACCACCACCACCACCACCACCACCACCACCANCACCACCACCACCACCAGCAGCAGCAGCAGCAGCAGCAGCAGCAGCAGCAGCAGCAGCAGCAGCAGCAGCAGCAGCAGCAGCAGCAACAGCAACAACAACAATGACAATATTTAAAATCAAGCACTACTAAACTTGGATAGAACCTCTTGCTCAGTTTTAAGCATTCCTGTAGCTCAGTGACATCATCAGATATGATGTCTCAGAAAACACAGACAGGTCCTATTTCAGGTAGGGTTGACCTTGGTTACCAAACAGCAGAGCAAACGCTAACTTTCTCTGTAAGTTTGTCTGATCGTTTTCTTTCATATGAACATGAATTATATTTTTCCAAGTCCCATCAAAAATTCATCTTCTGCTTATCCCATAGATGGGTTAAGAAGTAAATATTTACCAATAGATGAAGCAATGAATGATGAATGAGTAAGGAGCTAAGTCTTTGATATTGTCCAGGCCTTCATGTGGAGGACTGCTCAGTTCCACTATCCTTGAGCACAGGGAGCTTTTTCCAGCAAATTATTGAAAATGAAGGATGTTACAGGTTCTAGCCTATTTTAAATGGAAGCTCACATCTAGAACTGTTATTTTTTCCAATTTAAACAAAGACACTGGGAGTGTGAAGGCATTTCAATCTCCATATCCTTGAGAAACATCACATATGTTATTAGAAATTAGAAACCTCAGGAGAGAATTCTGTATTATAATTGCTAGTCACTCCTTGAACTCTGCTTTGTATTTTCTGAGTTTCCTCATCCATCAGATGGATAACAGTAACTGCTTGTCATGTGACAATGGGCATGTGGGTCAGTGTGACAAAGGGAAACAGATAAAGATAAAATCACACTCACAGACACACAATGTGGGAAATTCAGAGAAGGCTCAAAGTAGAATAATTCATGATTGAAAAGGAAATCTGAGATATCCATCTTGTATTCTGATATTTTCATCAGATGACTTTGGATCTTGCATTGATCATGCGTGCCTGGATATTGTATTAATGCACTCTTATGCCTAGTAGGTCTGAATCTATTGAATATCTGATATGTACTACAAGTTAACGGTAGTTTTCAGTAAGCCACATCTTGGAGAGATACATTCCTTAAAACATTACTTTGATACATTAATAAATCTGCATCAGAGAAAAGATATGTTAAAGAAGAATCATGGAAAAAAGCATGATTAAAATATATCAGTGTTATCAAAGCACAATATCATAAATTAATCTTAATGATGGTTACTTCAAAGAAAGAAAGAAATGGACAGATATGGGAATAAGCTCACTGGTTCTAMCAAGAACTGGTTCACATTGCATTTTGACTTGAGTACTGATAATAAGGGTGTCCTYTTTGTGGGTTCTTCACTTTCTCTGTGTATATTATATATTTTCAAACACATGGTTTTATAATAAGTTCCCTCATTACTTAAAATAGGTAAGAGATGATAATACTTTGCAGGGTTTCTGTGTGGGGGAGTTGTCTCTAACTATACTGCATAGGAGTGTGCAGATRCGCGTGCCTGTACACAAATTTGAGGCCAAACCAGGACATCAGATGATCTGTCTTCCATCATTGCTCTCCACCTTTTAGTCTTGATGCATAATTTTCCACTAACCTGTAATAGCTTGGCTGGCCAGCAAGCTTGCAAGATCTATCTGTCCCTACCTCCAGCCYTAGAGTTAGAGGCTAATGCAGCCAKCTTTGCATTTTATGTGGATTCCAGTGATTTGAACTCAGGTCCTTATGCTTGAAGAATAAGAGCACTTACCTACAGAACCATYTCTCCAGCCCCCAATGGAGAGAAACAATGTTTATGGGAAACATTACTTAATGAGAATTACATTCTAATTCTAAAGTAACCCAGGWTATATTCTGAATGAGCAAGTGTTTGATGCCTCCTAAAAGAATGTTTGATCAGATTGGTTTAATTGGTTATCATATTTATTTCAGCAGATACAGTTGAATAAACCTGAGTGACTTGAAAGGTCCCAATTTGTTCAATAATGCAAGAATCCTCAAATATATCAAACAGCTCTGTTCTTATTATAACATTATGCTTTAACATTCATGGTTAAGTCCCAYATAGATTTTGAGATTATTCATAGATTTCCTGCTGGCAGGGGGCATTCTGACCAAATTTTATCCAGTGAGACACTAGGTAATATCCAGATGACCAACCATGTGTAACAACAGAGCTGAGATGTGGAACCAATGTAGCATCTGGCACTGGACTCCAAAGCATGAGGATCTCACATGAAGGGAAAGATGTGGTCAATGATTGCAGTTTCTTAGATGCAGAATCAACTAGGTAAAGTATCATTACTCTGCTTGCCTGTGAGCCCATGCCAAATGTAAGAGGAAGGAGTAGCTACCTACTTGACATTGCAAGATCTGAACAAATCATCTCTKATTTGTGGTGGTTATGCTTATGTTACCTGATATCATACTACTTAACCTTCTTTAAAGACAATAACAAGAAGTATAATTATATCTGCAAGCCCCTCACTCTGTCCACATTTCATTGTTCGCTGGGGAAAAAAGGCATGTTGATGAGAAAATTATGTTCTGTGGTATTCTGTCACTTTGCTGGAATATTGAGCANAGGGAAGATTTTTGTCCAAATCACAAATGGGTCACTTTTGTCCAAGCGTTACAATTATATCTACATGAATATATATGGATATATGTATGTATACATGTATGTAAGCATACATACATGCATGTATAGAAGTATTAATGCAATTGTTTTAACCAGACTGCTACATGTGTTGTGAGTTAGGGTTTAAGAATTATGCATAAGCATATTTGTTTATTTCCCCAAGTTGGTTGAGCTGAGTCTAGACCTCTTCCCTGTTCCACTAGAAACAAATACTAGTGTCTGGAGTCGTTTTTCAGTTRTCCCTGCCTGGGAAGAGGTACACGTGACAAACGGAGGTAAGAGCATGCTCTCTCTGCTGCATCTTTCCCTGTCACAGTGGCCCCCTGTCACAGGTATGAGGTGAGTGTGTGTATGTATGTCCAGATGACACTCTGAATCAAACCAGCATGGTTTGAACAGTCGGTCTGAGATTCCAGGAGTTTGAGAATGGCCGCAGGGCCGACACTTACCTCCCGGTATCCCCAGAGCTGGTTCCCTTTCATGCCRTGACAGTCGTAGAGGGTGACAGGGCTGCTGTGTGAGATGGCATCCAGGCAGAATTTTCGGGTGTGCAGAGGTTCACCGGGTCGAATATCCTCTCTCCACCCGAAAGTAAAGAGCTAGCAAAAAAGAAAAAAGGAAAAAAGAAAAAAAAAAACATACCAGTAGCTGCAGTGAGTTCAATTTGGGGAGAAAGTTTCCTGAGCACTGGGAGAGATGTCTTAATGATGTAGGGCTCTCATTGTGTGGTTACAAGGAAGAAGTGGATCTCAGCATAACAGAGGCATTGAAAGGGCAGGCTTCAAAGTGCTGCGGCTGCACCTGAGCCCAGACTGGCAAAAAATGCAAATGAGAAATTTTCTGTTAGGAACCAGCAGGGCAGGGCTGGAAAGAAGGAAGAGTGGAAGGGAGGAAGAAAGAAAGATACTTGGAAGGYGGAGGAAGAGGAGAGGGAAGGAGGAGAGGTGAGAGGTGAGAGGCGGGGAGGGGCAGTGGAAGGAGGGAGGGGGAGACGCCTTTAACCGAACTCTTTAGCATTTGTCATGTATGTAAAATGTTCCCGGATCAAGTGCAGCGTTAGTTAGCCTAATGAGCAGATTAACTGCCAAAGGACAAGGCTTAAAGAAAGTTGAGCTGGATTGATGCTCGCACCTTGAGAAATCCAATTTAAAGCCAAGCCGAGCTCAGTGGAGTAAAGAATAGGCAAATTAATTTCCTAGGGCAGGTAAGAGCAGTTCTGTGGGCGTGATATCGATGGTGTAGGTCAGATTGTAACTCCCAGTAAGTACAGTTCACACTTACAGATCCCTGACCTTCAGCCTTCCCCACAAGTCCGTGGAATGTGAGATTCCATTTAATACTTGGATGTGCTGTCCGCCGCTTCCTACCCCCTCCTGTTAGCCGTCCCACCCGGATGTGTTACAAACGCTACTTAGGATGTCCTAAATCAACCTTACAGTGTATTAAACGTACAAACAGTACTTCGCCGAGAAAGACGGGTTTCTTGAGTTCCTTGAGCCGAGCCTCATTTATAGGGTGCACCAGAAAAAGTCCTTAATTAAAGGAGAGGACAGACTGGGGACGCCTTGGGATTTCTCCCCATTCTGGTTCAGTAGGTTGTGTGATTCTCAGCGGAGGACTCGGAGCAGACAGCTGTCGGCAGCAATGCTTTGTAGGCAGCAAGCAGRCWCTGGACAGAGCCGTGTGCAGCCAGTACACGCCCCACAGACCTGGCCCTASCTAGAGGATCTGGGRCAGTTCTAGAGATGGCGAGGGGAGAAGGTTAGGTGGCGGGAATCTGAAAACAATGGGAGGGGCGAGGTTACATGGTCGGAATTAGAGAAAACAGATGGTTCAAATCCAACATGTGCAAGAAGACCGAGGAAAGGCTCATCCGTGCGGTGCTCCTGAAAGGCCTGAGACCGTCTCAGATGGAAGACAGGGGTTGTCAGGTTAGGCTTGCTTATTTACTTATTTATTTATTTATTTATTTATTTATTTATTTATTATGTGCATTTGTTTTGCCTGCAAGCATGTCTGTATGAGGGTGTCAGATACCCCCCAGGAATGCTGGGAATTGAACCCTGGTCCTCTGAAAAAGCAGCCAGTGTTCTTTACTACTGAGCCACTCCTTTAGCCCAGGCATTTGTGATGAGGCCATGATCAGGAGTTGTGTAATCTCTTTCTCCAGAGGGCTTTTTTTTTTTTTTNACATTACCAGGGCTATTATGCACAGTGTGCTGTGAGGGGGAAAGTATTGTAGGGTTCAGTATAAAGATCCTAATATGACATGTACAAATGACTATGCACATGCACATGCATGGTAAAGGTGAACAATCACCAAAGAAACAGACCAATAAAGAGTGGTAGGTTTTCTTTTGGACTAATATGGATGGCACTGTATTCTTGGTACGGTATTCTTTGTTAAAGTGTTTTGAAAAAGCAAGAAGCAGCTCTCAAATAAAAGGGTCCTACAGATTATTGAGGTCTTCTGACAAAAGTCATTGCTACTCTACTTCTTAAAGAATTATGACTTTTATATAATACCCTAGCTATACTCGCTCTGTGTAGACTTGTGTCAATGATGCGYATTATACACTTCTTTTTTTCTCTCAGCACCATGACCTGACACCTGACACATTAAGCAAAGGAGAACTTGTTTTGAATTATAGTTTGGGGAATATAGCCTATCATAGTGTAGAAAGCATTAGCAAGGTCAAAGTAACAGATGTACGAAGCTGAGGCTACTCTGGTTCCTCTTGAAGGCAGAGAACCACACTCAGTGGGCTACTTTCTAGTAGATAAACCCTACCTCCTAGAAGATCCAGGACCTTTCAAAACAGTGCCACCAGCTGAGGGCCAGATGGTGAGAATGGCATATCACATTCAAATTATAACRTCTTACAAGAAGTTTAGCCTCACGTGCTTAAAAAGCACATAGGCTAAGGTACTTTAATTTTAGAAATTGAAGATGTGGGGCATCTGTACTCTGAAATAGCCATTTTGCTGGAAAAATGGTTCAGACAGGAACAATGACATAACACTGGGCTTCTGAACATGTGCTCTGATAACAGTGACATGGGCTGAAAGAATGACAAGAAACTATGTGCACACAGTAGTTTCTGCAGAGTAGACTTTGCAAAGTACAGTGGATTTAGTGCATCTCATCATCATAAGGTGATAAAGGGGCCTGAGAATGGGCAGACATGAGCTGCTTGCTTCTACCACRGATGGGTAGAAGTCTCTTAGGCACCATTCTTCTTTTATGTTTTACATTGTTCAATAGCTACGTAAGGGTTCTATGTGACACTCCCAAGAGGCAGCTTCAGATATGACATTCTTTCTCATGGCTAAGTCTAGAAACAGCATCGATGGTAGATAATTTCTATCTGGATGTGCAGCACACTATTAATCCTCTCTTTTGGGTCTATCTTGATAGGAGAAGAGAATCATAGAATTATAAAAGAAATCTAAGGAAGTTAGAAACTAAGAAACAAAAAGAAAGCTAATTTGTTTGTTACAGTTCATTTCACATGTAGAGGGAATTAAGATGGGAAAAGTATATCTCAGAAGGGAATTACATATTGTCTGCAATCAATAGACCATACTGGAGAAAGAAAAGCTACTTGTGTTACACTCAGGACGGAGACTTTGCTTGCAGCTTGAATTAGCCTTCCTCATACCAGCTGGAGCAACTCAAAGCCCTAGATGTCTCCAAAGTTTGTGACTCAAGACCCAACTTTCTATATACCTCTTTCTCAGAAAGCATTTGTTGTTTACCATAATTGAAGTTGTAATAAAATGCTGTGATCTGCTATGATGTGTGATAAGCATGCTTTTTCCATACTAACATTAATTAGGTGAGAGTCTCAAGGGACTTTTGTTTCCTACATGCTTTCCTAACACATTCCTTTTTTTCATTTTCATGTGTGTTTTGTGCATGCACATGTATGTGCATCCATATTTGCATGTGTGTGACTACATGTGGGTGTAGGCATGGGGACATTTTGTGTGTGCGTGAGTGCATGTGCACTCTGTGTGTGTGTGTGTGTGTGTGTGTGTGTGAGTGTGTAGGCATGTGGGTTATGTCAGGAGTAATCCTCCATCAGCTCTTTCACTTTGTTTATTGAGTCTGTCAATCAAGCCCCAGGATCAGCTACATTCATACTCTTGCTAGTCAGCTTACACTGGAGATCCCCTTCCTTATCTTTTCTGCATCGAATTACAAGAGGACAGCTATGTCCRCTTATATGAGCTTTTGTGTGAGTTCTGGGAGGTCTGAGCTACAGTCTTCATACATGCATGGCAAGAGCGTTAACTACTGAGCTATCTCTCCACCCCTATTCAGTGCTTCTTAAAAGGGTGAGGGTATGAAGACTTGATACATCAACAGTAGGCTTTTAAACAGGCTGTTACAAAGGATTTGTGACTCATGCTAATGTCAGCATGTGTCAGAATGAAAATCACTTTCAGGTCATTATTTTTATTGAAAGGTGCTTCCAGGATTTGTGTTCGAATAGAACT